>JBAMBL010001807.1:0-24301 GCA_037043405.1 Drosophila subquinaria
CGCAGTGTATGTATTTAGAGCTTAACATTATGGTTTTTGGATATATGTATGTCTCTGTCGCTGAGTACAGCGGCAAAGCGGGAGCATGCAGCGATCGTATACATATATGCCTGCACTTAAAGCATACACATTGTACATATACATAACACAAGACAAAGGAATGGTATGCGGTGGAATATGCAGACATTGCATATCCCACGCTATTGTCAGGCCACTTATGAGTGGACGATCATATTTCAATTGTACTTTGGGTTGTGTTATGTTTGGCAACGAAGTGTCGCTAAATGGGTTGTTGTATATTTGAATTGAAATACCCTTACAATTGTTGGGTTGGTTGGTTGATATTAGTATTGATCATGCTACAGTCTGTACATTTATGTCCCAGAAATGTGACTTCACGCATAAAAAATGAACATTTTTCAGGGTGTAGTTTTAAGTTGTATTTCCTGCATTTGTCAAAAACATCAGCTAGCTTTTAGCCATATGCTTTTCGTAACAACCAATCACTGTTAGGTCATCCATATAGAGGAATGCTTTTGAAGGTTCCAGTCCAGAGAATGCTATAGTCATCATTCTCTGAAATGAATTCGGCGTTATTTTTAAACCAAATGGTAATCGCTTGAAGCGATAGGAGCCATTGCTCGTTGAAAATGACGTTATATCTCTTGAATTATTGTCGAGTTCTATTTGGTGAAAGCCCGACATTAAGTCAAGGCATGAAAAATATTTCGCTCTACCCAGTTGATCTACAATATCATCAATTCTAGGTAGTGGGAACTTATCGGAAAACAGCTTTTTGTTGATTTGACGATAGTCAATTACTAATCGCATTTTTTCTTATTGGATTCCGAATGGGATTTCTTTGGGACTAACAAAAGTGGGCTATTATATTCTGATTCCGATGGTTCGACAATTTATTCGTCAATTAATTTTTGTACTTGGGCTAGGATTTCTTCTTTTTGGCTGTGGGAATTCTATAATTTTTAATGTAGTGTTATATTAAATGTTATTTTATGTTTCAAATAAGTACACGTCTTGTTGGTAGATAGGTTTTTAAGAGACTCATCGTTCTCCTTTATTCAATTATATTCAGAGGCTTATTACATAGAATATTATAAGATAGCTCTGCCGCTAAGAACGCCGGCAGAGAGAGAGTTGCAGTATGTATGTATGTATGTGGCTATGTATAGACATGTATATATGTACAGACGGCACATACTTGAAAAGTGTTTACGTTAGCGATCCCACGCTGCGGCCAGTCCGCATAAGTGACGGATCCTATTACTGCACTTATAAACATAAGCGTAGTACGCTCTAGCTGAAAACATTTTGGACGCTCGAAATGTTCGATGTTTTGAGGTCGGGCCTTACAGAATTCAGTGTGACAGCAAAATACCAAAAATCACTAAAAAGTTGAGAGATTGTTGGTCCTTTGCTGCTGTGGTCACACTGTTGCGTCAGCTGTGCACATCAAACAAGTAAATACAATTTCAAATAATCAAAGTGACAAAATGGACCAAATGGACTTGATCAGTGAAGTAGCAGCGACCAATACCATAATTTTCGGATTAACGGCCTCTGCAATACTTTCCCATGCACTTTTGATAAAAGTCGCATCAAAATGCTTTTTGTCAGTCAAATCCCATATGAATGGCCTCTCTCTCACGTGATCAATTAACCTTATGCGTTCTTCATTTTCGAAGACATCAATTCGGCTCTTATTTTGCTGCATATTTTTTCCCGCCATTGTTGTTAATAGATTTCGACTAGTCAAAACAACGATTCAATCGATGTTTTGAAAGGTCAAAATATAGCTGCCATCTGTTAACCAAATAGTGTTGTAAAACGCCAGAAAATATTCTGAGCTGCCCATATTTAGGTACAGCGTACATAGGTTTAGAAATGGCCTTACAAAATAATTTCGAGCATGTTTGCAACCCTTTTTTTTATATGGAGTTTTGGCCTTGCAAAAATATTTTCGGCTAGAGCGTACTATGCTATAGCAACAAAGTGTCGTTATGTTATGAGTTATTACTCTTACTTTTAAGTTGGGCATATGACCACTTGTTATACTGTATACTCTACAATACTGTGGGCATATGCTCATTTGGCATACAACATACTACACCTCCCTTTTTAAAGAAATAACGTAATATTATGTAGTTATTTAATATAAAAATTATGTATAGGTATTATTTTTATTTTTATATCTTTATATATTATGTTGTATTAAAAAAAATTTTTTTTTTTAAATTTAAAATTTTTTTTTTACTTCTCTTTTTTTTTTATTTTAGATTTTGAATATATATATATATACATATTCTTTTTTTTGTTTTTATTTATTAATCTTTTTTAGCCTATCCTTATGAACTTTTTGTTCCTTATTTTTCTTATTCTTAATAATTATATTATTATTTTTTTCTATACTAATGACCTCAAATGGTCCTATATAAGAAGATTCTAATTTATGACCTGTTTCATTCTTTAAGTAAACTTGGTCTCCTATTTCTATTTTAGAATCTAATACTTTCTTATCATTTATTTCTTTTTGCTTAATTTTATTTTTTTCTAAAAGTATTCGAGCTCTCTTATACGCGTTTTCTAGTCTAAACTTAACTTCTTTAGAATAATCTTCTATATTATATATAGGTTCTATCGTATTTACGCTATTAAATTGTATTGGTAAGTTATTTTGTCTACCAAATACTAGTTCATATGGACAATAATTATGGGTTACTGATGGTGTTGTGTTAAAACAATACACGAAATACTGTAACCATACGTCCCAGTCAGTTTTATCTACTGATATATATGAACGAACGTACTCATTGAATGTCCTATGACTTCTTTCAACGGTACCTAATGTCTGGTGGTGGTGTGCTGTAGATGTTATGTTATCTATTTTTAAATATTTGCACAAGTCAGTTATAATGGAATTTTTATATTCTGTTCCCATGTCCGTAATGAACGTCTTCATTGGACCGTACTTCAGAATAAAAGATTCGAATATGGCTTTTGCGACAGTTGTTGCACTTTTGTTTGCAACAGGAATTGCTACTAAATACTTTGTCAAATCACATATTAAAGTGATTGCGTATTCATTCCCATTTTCCGAACGTGGTAGTGGACCAATTGTGTCTACTATCACTCTGTCAAAAGCATATTGTGGGGTTTCGGTTATAATCATAGGTGATCTTGTGTGTCTCGTCGTTTTCGACGTCAGGCATTTTGGACATTTATTTATGTACTCTTTTACATGTTTAGTCATGTTTTTCCAATAATATTGTCTCTTTATTTTTGATATTGTTTTATTTATGCCTGTATGACCTCCTTGAATTGGATCGTCATGGAATGTAGACAATATAGCTTCTTTTTCTTTTATTGTTTCTATTTGGGTCACCGGGTTGAGTAGCGCTACTCTCAATGAAATTAATATTTTATTGCCCATATTTTTGAAATTATCGATTGAAACGTGTTCAAAGATATTTTCCCACGGTGCCACTTTGAGTTGGCTGATTTTATTTATACCGGCTTGCGTTTCAAGCCTTTGGAAAAATTGACCTAAGTCAAGAGTTCCATTAGTATATAAATCGCTAACATCATATCTTGCAGTAATTTTCTTACCATGTTTAAAAAAACATAGCATATTTTTTACATGCAAGGTCACTACTTTACGTACTTCGTCATTGTTAATGACTTTATATACGTTGGGCTTTGAAGCTTTTTCTATAGATTGCCGTGGCAATTCTATTTTATCTTTTCCTGCGCAGGAATTTTGTCTACTTTGATATCTTGTAGTGACTTTCAGGACTTTTCTGTTCATATCAATTAAGTCGGATATTGTTATCCTTGACAGGGCGTCTGCCACGAAATTATCTTTCCCTCTCAGATACTCTACCGTAAAATTATATTCTTCTAATTCGAGTCGCATGCGTGTTAATTTTGAACTTGGGTTTATCATAGAGAATAAGTATGTTAAAGGTCTGTGATCAGTTTTCACTGTAAAATGTTTGCCATATATATATGGTCGAAAATGCGTTATTGCCCAATGTATTGCTGCTAGTTCTTGTTCCGTAGTACTCTTATTGCTTTCACCTTTAGTGAATGCTCTTGATGCATATGCAACTGGGAGTTGGAGTCCATTATAGTTTTGAGTTAAAACTGCTCCACATGCTTGCTTGCTTGCATCTGTGATTATGCAAAATTCTTTGCTAAAATCTGGGTACTGTAATAAATTTGGTTGAACAAGTTGATTTTTTAGGTACTGGAATGCTTTTTCACATTCCGTTGTCCATTCAAATGGGACATTCTTTTTACATAATCTTGTTATGTGCCGTGAATATTCGGCGAAGTTTTTTATAAAACGTCTATAATAATTGCAAAATGCAACGAATCTTCTAGCGCTGTCTGCGTCCGTAGGGACTGGATAGTTATTGATAACATCGAATTTTTTATCGTCTGGTAAGATTCCTTTATCTGTGCATCTGTGACCTAAAAACGTCACCTCGTGCATAAAAAATGAACATTTTTCTGGATGTAATTTCAGATTGTGTTTTCTACAAAGTTTGAAAACATCTGTTAAGTTTTTAATCATATGTTGTTCAGAACAACCAATAACGATTAAATCATCCATGTAAAGGAAAGCTTGTGAAGGCTCAAGGCCTGAGAATGCTATTGTCATCATTCTCTGAAATGAATTAGGCGCTATTTTTAATCCAAATGGTAATCGCGTGAAGCGATATGAACCATTGCTTGTTGAAAAAGACGTTATATTTCTTGAGTTTTCCTCAAGCTCAATTTGATGGAAACCTGACATAAGATCAAGGCAGGAAAAATATTTAGCTCGACCCAATTGATCAAGAATATCGTCAATTCTGGGGAGCGGAAATTTATCGGACAGCAATTTTTTGTTTATTTGGCGATAGTCAATTACTAATCGCCATTTTTTTTCTGAAGAACCCGGAAGGGATTTCTTTGGAACTAATAATAATGGGCTGTTATAGGGTGAAACAGACGGTTCAACAATATTTTGTTCAATTAACTTTCCAACTTGACGCTGGATTTCTTCTGTTTGGCTATGCGGACATCGATAATTTTTCACGTATACTGGTTCGTCATCCTTAAGTCTCAATTTTTGCTTATAAAAATTGTTCGTTGTGATCGGTTCGGTTTCAAGTCCGAACACGTCACTATACTGGGTGCATATTTCTTCAAGTTGTTTTTTAAACAATGTTGGGAAATTTTTCTTTAATTTATTAAGAACAGACTCTTTTCTATTGTCTTTGATATTTTGAACTACTTCGTAGTTCGAAAGTGATTCAGATTTTAAATTATTGATGCTTACAATTTGGCATGTATCTGTTGTGTTTAAAAATCGGACAAAAGCATTCTGGGCTGTTGCAATCGTGTTTGCAACGTAAACACCCGGTTTAATTTCCTGATTGGGAATTAAAATATTTTCTTCTGCTGAGGACAACTCTATTTTGCGTATCACTTGGGATCTTGCTGGTAGAAGTGTTGAATTAGTACCAGAACTAAATGTTATTGGAACATAAATAGGATACTTTAGGTTGTGCGGTCTAATTATAAACCAATCCTCAGAACTATTGTAATCTAATTGGCAATTAAATTTTTTTATGAAATCTAATCCTATTATTCCATCGCAAGGGATTGCGAAATCTGAATGAAGCAGATGAAATTTATATGGAATAATGTATTTGTCTGTCTGTAGTTCGATTGAGACTAGACCTTTGGAGTTTATTACTCCTTCTCCTATGCCTCTAATGTCTATAGTTTTATTAATTTGGATGTCATGAAAGACATCAGAATTTTCTTTAATTATTGAAATATCTGCACCTGTATCAATCAAAAATGTTATCTTTTTATTCGTTGCAACATTTTTGAATGATACGAAATTATTGAGACTTAAGTTAACAGTATATATTTTACCATTTAACCCTGAGTATCTGGAGGTGTCTGCGAGTTTCCCGAAGTATCTTGGGCAACCCGGACATTGTTGTTATTGTTATAGTTGTTTCTATTTTGGTTATTGCCTCGGTTGGAATTATACCTACCTCGGTTATAACCTCGTCCACCTCTATTGTTGTTTCTGTTATTGTTGTTGTTATAGGAATTGTAGTTACCGCGGCCATTGCCTCTACCTCTTTGCGGTGGGTAACTACCTCCTCTATTATTGCGGCCTCGCTGAAATAATACTGTACTTGCACTTCCAGTCATTTCTGTGCTGCAATGGATATATTTACCCATTACATCATTGAAAGTAACGAAGTTACCAGCTTCCAGTATTACTTTCAGTTTCTCATGCTCACAATTTTTAATCATTGCAGAAATAGACTCGTTTGTTGAGAATTTTTCCGCATTGTTTGGGTCTAGGCCGTCATCAATAAAGGCTGCCTCCAATTGCTTTCGCAAATTATCCATTTCGGTTGCATACTGGGAGGCAGTTTTGCCTTTTTGTTTTATATTCAGTAATTTAGCTTTTAATACGTCGGGAGATTCTCCTTTTACGTTATCTTTAAGCTTGTTTATTATTCCGGATATAGTAGATTCATTTTGTACTTTGTACAGAATTGTGCCGGTTATCTTTGATTTAATAACCTCAACTGCTATATCCTCCTGGTCGCCTTTAGTTCTTTCCACAATGCGTAAAGCAGTTAGGAATCTGTTTAGAGATAGCTTTTTGCCATCAAATTCAGGTACTGAAGAGGAAACCTGTTTCACGTATTCCCTATCTAGGGCTACTTGACTAGCCATTGTTATATCTGTATTTTCCTGGAGCGTTTCAATATCACTATCACTATCTGAATTGATTATTGGTTTAGACTCGTCTAAATCTTGTAACTGATTCTCGTCGAATTCAGCTAGCTGATTTGGATTTTCTGAGATTGTTATTACAATACTCCGTCTAATACAAATATTATGCAATCTTGTTTTTAAAGTTTTTATAATTTTCTGACATTGATTTTCATGCTCCTGTGTCAATTTAGCATTGACTTTGTTTATTGTTTTTACTATGTTATTATATTGAGCTGTTAATATTTGCGCGTGATGTATCAACGTATCTGATTTTATTGTTTTGTCAGAATTGATACATTTGTATGATTTCTCGAATTTGTCTTTATATTCATTTATTTTCTTCGCTAATGCATTCCATTCCATTTTTTTAATAGAAAATGGAGTTTTTAGCGGTGTATGCGCAGCATCAATATGGTTTCTGTGCCTAGTATTGCATGTGTTTCGCTGATAGTTTTTACCATTACATAAGGTAATGTACTTAACACCATGCCCTTTTCAGTTTTGGAACAACCGATTAATGGGCTTGCAAAACTTTGAAAAGTTTCTATGTATTCATTTTCGAATTCAGTTATTTTAATGAATTCGCGATGTTTTTGCAATATTTGTAATGCATTTATTGTAAAATTTGGTTCTTTATTATAGATTTCGTTTATTATGCTTGTCATATTATATCATTTCTAAATTGCCTGCTCTACTTGCGTATCTTTTCTTTATGCACTTATTGTGCAACTTATATAATTTAGTCAGAACATTTGCTAATAAAAGAACAACAATTATTATAAGCATAACCGTTATTACTTTTAAATCTACTGAGACAGTTTCGACATTATTAATAACATTTGCGGTTGAATCCGCTACTTTCGATTCGTGGTCTAACATATTTTCTACTTCTAATATATTATCGTCTTTTGAGATTGCATTCGAAAGCATTAAATTTGAATTTCGAATTTTTTGTTTTTTTTTTTTGAAAAGAATATATATATATTATATTATATTGTATTAAATGTATTTATATATTTTTTTTAAAAAAAAATTTTTTTTTTAATATTTTTTTTTATATAATTTTTCAAAATATTTCCATTTCATAGTAGTGTATTCCTATTCGATCAACACAGTGATCTCCTGTCTAATGTGTCGTATGGCTTCACAGGCCACACTCTACTACGAGCAACGCAATTATCGCTCAGTATTACAAATAGTTCATAACATTTCATTTGTGTTTAGTTTACATTACAACTATAATACAATTTTTTTTTTTAGATTATCAAAAATATATGTTTTTTTTTTTAAATTAAGCTGCGCGCTCTCTGAAGCGCTGTCGGTCCCTGAAGATCCCGTTGGCTTAACTTGGTACGTTAAACGGTGCCGGCGCTGGTCATCGCACAGGCTGGTGGGGCGCCGGTGCTGGTCCGTTCACAGGCTGGTGGGGCGCCGGTGCTGGTCTTCTTGAAGCAGGTGTAACTGCAGTGCTGGGACTCAAATGGTCCAGGGCAGTCCGCAGGGCATTTCTTCTCTGGTTTGGTGTTGAGGTCTTTCTTTTCTGGCACTGGTTGAAATACTTTAGAGTTTATTATTGGTATATTTTTTAAAGTGCTTTCATTCGTAGAGGTTGAGCTTTTGTATCTTTGCTGAATCGACTCGATATTGTCGATTTCAGCCTGTATTTTATTGCCTGATTCCCAACTAATTGTTGTGTTGGGGGCAAATAACAGTTTTAGGAGTTTGGCTAGCAATACGTAACTGAACGAAGTAAAAAAAAAAAAAAAAAAATTATCAACTTTTTAAAAATAAATAATTTTTTTTATTTTATTATAATTTTAACCTATTTTCTTTTCCTACAATCGATCACTATCGATTATCAATCAATATTATATCAATATCAATTAATCTATAGTAATAAATATTTAAATTTAAATTTATTAATTATTAATTTTTTTAATTTTTTTAACTTACTTTTAAAGTTAAACTCACCATATCTGCGATTTAAAGGCAAAATTGAAGGACTTTTATGAAAAATTTCTATATCGATAGTTTAGAAATCCAAAATAGTTTAAAATATTTGAATTTGAGTAAAAGTATAATACAAAAAATAAAATGTATATTTTTCAGTCAAATTTCATGCATAGCAATCAGCATTTTAGTTGTCGTAGCAGTGAGCTTTCTATCGATCCATAGCAGCGAGCTATTTGTTGTATTCCAAAACTACAACAAAATGAAATAGAATAATGGAAATTAAACGGAAAATGAGTAAATGAAGAAACAATAGTGAGAGAAAAAGTGGGAAAAAAGAGTTGACAACATTTTGGAGACTTTCGCAACAAACGGAAAAACAAAATCAACGTAAAAAAAATGAGGTTTCCCCTAACCTTTAATGTACCCTACCACCCACCCCCCCCACCCCCTCACTATACCTCTTACCTGTACCTAAATCCCATTCTCATTCTCGTTCTCATTGCCATCATCTTTATTTCTACTATTCTTCACCTCTTATCCTTCTTCTGATGCTCTTAAGCGGCAATCGCGTTTTTCCACAACTTTTTCAGACGTAATGAAAACGTTCAACTTTTTTCTCTCTCTCTCTTTCTATCACACTTTCTCGCTCTTTCCATGCGCTTATCTCTCTCATTCATGGATATGGTTGTTGCTGTGTTTTTTTGCAGTTTTCACGCAAAGATTTTAGCACCAATTTTTGTTACTCTTTCAAAAGGTATTTCAATTAGGCCAAAAATTGCAGAATATTAATGCAGATAAAACTTAAAAAATTCTTTAAAATTAAAAGAAATATTCGATTTTTCGGATTTCGCCCCATAGTGCAGTGTAAAGCAGTAAAACGTTTCGTTAACATATGTAGGTGCAATGTGTGATTGAATGAGTTTGGACCCCACTGCTCTAAAGTTTTTAAGATCTGTTTAAAGACTTAAAAGACTCTAATTAAGGAAGACTATTTTCTAGAATCAGAATATTTCTTTTAATTTTAAAGAATTTTTTAAGTTTTATCTGCATTAATATTCTGCAATTTTTGGCCTAATTGAAATACCTTTTGAAAGAGTAACAAAAATTGGTGCTAAAATCTTTGCGTGAAAACTGCAAAAAAACACAGCAACAACCATATCCATGAATGAGAGAGATAAGCGCATGGAAAGAGCGAGAAAGTGTGATAGAAAGAGAGAGAGAGAAAAAAGTTGAACGTTTTCATTACGTCTGAAAAAGTTGTGGAAAAACGCGATTGCCGCTTAAGAGCATCAGAAGAAGGATAAGAGGTGAAGAATAGTAGAAATAAAGATGATGGCAATGAGAACGAGAATGAGAATGGGATTTAGGTACAGGTAAGAGGTATAGTGAGGGGGTGGGGGGGGTGGGTGGTAGGGTACATTAAAGGTTAGGGGAAACCTCATTTTTTTTACGTTGATTTTGTTTTTCCGTTTGTTGCGAAAGTCTCCAAAATGTTGTCAACTCTTTTTTCCCACTTTTTCTCTCACTATTGTTTCTTCATTTACTCATTTTCCGTTTAATTTCCATTATTCTATTTCATTTTGTTGTAGTTTTGGAATACAACAAATAGCTCGCTGCTATGGATCGATAGAAAGCTCACTGCTACGACAACTAAAATGCTGATTGCTATGCATGAAATTTGACTGAAAAATATACATTTTATTTTTTGTATTATACTTTTACTCAAATTCAAATATTTTAAACTATTTTGGATTTCTAAACTATCGATATAGAAATTTTTCATAAAAGTCCTTCAATTTTGCCTTTAAATCGCAGATATGGTGAGTTTAACTTTAAAAGTAAGTTAAAAAAATTAAAAAAATTAATAATTAATAAATTTAAATTTAAATATTTATTACTATAGATTAATTGATATTGATATAATATTGATTGATAATCGATAGTAATATCGATTGTAGGAAAAGAAAATAGGTTAAAATTATAATAAATAAAAAAAATTGCATTTATTATTTCAAGATTTGATAATTATTTTATTTTTAATTTTTAGCATGCATTAAATATTTATTTATTTTATTTACAAACATTTAAAACTATTATATGTAAGTTAACATTTTAGACAATATATAACTTTTAATCATAAAAATTTATTTTGCTGCAATGTTTTTTTTTATATTTTTTAAATTCTCATTCAAAAAAATGCAAAAACATAAAAGGGATATAATTAAAGCTTTTTATATTTCGTATTTCAACATTTAAATTCTGAAACACTGAAAAGTAGGCTATGAAAAATAATGTCAACTTGTTGCCTGGTGTTCGTCTTGTATTATTCACAATTTCCGTAATTTCATTCTTCTTCAGTTATGTTAAAGACGCTCTAATGATTTTTCTGTTATTTCTGTCGAATATTTAAGTCCAGTGTTAACCCTTTGTTGCCCATTGTGCGCAAAATGACCACAGTCACTTAATGCACTTGTGTTGCATAATTTGTTATTGTTGTTGTTGTTGTCTCGGCTTTCTCTCATTTTCCTTTTTAGCACTTTTTCCTTAGGCAAAATTGTTGGAAATTCAATTTGAAGAAAACTTGAAAATGCCAGCGGCAAAAAGCAACGGCCACAAATCCAAAGTCAACTTTCTCCCCTTCCCCTTCCCTTCCCTTTCCTTCCCATCACCATACACTCCTCCCTTTCCCCCTTTCCCCCCTCCCACTGCTCGCCTTGAACCTCATGTTTATCCATGAAATTTAATTGGCTGCAATGCACACAAAGTAAAGGAAGCGTGAGTAAGAGTGGGAAAGAGAGAGAGTGTGGTGGCGAGGGGAAGGGAGAGGGAGAGGGAGAGAAAGTGCTCTGGCTGCTGTGCTGCTGAAAGTTATGTGTTGTTGTTGTGTGTTTGTGTGTTGTTGCTGTTGCCACTTGTTATACTGTAAATTGGCGCTAATTTATCAGCACAATGGCGCCACCTGGCGGCTTAATTAGTGTACCCGCGACTTTAAATTCTCTGTTGCCTTTTGCTTTTCTTTAATGCGGTTGCCAGACGTGACGCGTGACAATAATACCAAAAAAAAAAAATAAAAATAAAAGAAGTGGCAGAGGGAGAAAGCGAAAAAATCTGTAAAGCACTCACACTCTCCCTCTCCCTCTCCCTCTTCAACTCACACGCCCTAAGTTTTGACTGGGGGCAACTTTCATGCTGGCTGCCCTCTCACTGCCTGACATGTCGCTGCATAAATTTTACGCTCATCACCTGATGCCGGTGTATGTGTGTGTGTGTGTGTGTGGGTGACCTTGTTGTTGTTATTTTGTGTACCAGTTGTTGTTGTTGTTGTTGTTGCTGTTGTCGCTTGCCTGGCTGGCTGGCTGCCTGCTGTTATTGAGTTACTTATTTAGCACAGCATACTTTTCGGCGGCGCTTTGAATATATGTCGTAGCATACTTTTGTGCGGCACTTGATATGTGCAACCAGCACGTGGGTGGCTTTAAATGTTAAAGCACAAAAGTGTGCTGCATACTTCTAAGCGGCATTTTAAATTTTATGTTTGCGTACTGACGGAAGTCTAAAAATTTAAGCACCCACAGGATCTTTAGAGTCTATAATTTAGAGTCTATATTCATATCTTAAATTGTTGTATGATGTATTGGAATAGAATATTTGTATTTGTAGCTGTTTGTTTTTGATACATTGGCATTTAATTAAATTATACTGTTGGGTAATATTGGGTGAATATTTTAGTATTGCATACTTTTAGCTGCTAGTGCAAATTATAACAATTGTGTGGAATTCTTAATGAGAGTCTGAAAGTATGCAATGATAAGGAAGCTCGATCACACGTAGGGCATTGTGAACTTTTCAATCTCACCTCGACAGTGTCACAGTGACTGCCAGAGTTTTTAGTCAGCAGCTTTGGGCTCGTAAACAAATTGAATTGAAGTCATAAAAGTCGTCGCCAAGACGCGAATGATGCGCCTCTTTTGCCACGCCCCCCTTGCCACGTATTCCCTTGCCCCCCAACCCTTTGTCTGTTTGCTCTTCCTCTTGCTCCGTTTGTGGAGTTTCTCACAGTTTCGTATGCTGCGTGTCCTGTGATTGCGACATTTGCACACTTTCCTTCCACATTCCTCCCACTTTTTCGCCACTCTTCCTCACCTTCCCCCCCCGCCCAACAACTTGTCAACGCCATTATGTCGCACTTGTTAAATCCGTGTGAGGGAGAGAGAGAGAGACAGAGAGAGGGAGACGGCGCTAGTTCCCTTTTTTACGCCTCAATAAAAATACAATACGTTACAATTGAATTGAACTCAATTGAATTTGATTGAAGTTGTAAAGCTCAGACAGTGTGTGTGTGTGTGTGTGTGTGTGTGTGTGTATCTGTCAATATGTGTGTGAGTGTAATAGCAACAACAAAATGCAATAACGTGTTAATAGGGATGAGTATCGGCAATACGAATAAAGTATCGATATTAATTTTATACATACAAATATCACACAACATATCAAAAATATCACATGTTATCGATAATACTACTATCGATACTAATCAGCGTCATTCATTATTATAAAATAAGCAAACAATTTATTAAATGTTCCCCAATAAATATTGTTAAATAGTTGAGATACATGTATAAATATTTATTATAAAAAAATGCTGCATATCCTTAGGCGCTTGCGTTGCTTAACAACTTAAAACAGCCATAACTTTTGGCGTATTCATTCGATCTTCATGTGATTAAGTAGAATATTAGATAATAATAATATCGATATCATATTATGTGTAGATAGTCGCATATCGATACCCATCCCTAAGTGTCTTCCCTGTATATGTCTCGCTTTCTCTCTGTCTCTTTCTTGCTTTGTCCCATCAATGAGGTGTCATTGAATCTGAATGATAGCGACACATAATGATGATAAACATAATGCTGATGATGATATTGATGATGATGATCATGATGATGATGATCATTATGATACAGTGCTCGCCATAAATACACTTGCAAGACAAATGCGCTGAGCTAAGAAAACCTTACGAAAGGTGCCACAAATGAAACAGCAACAGCAACAACAACAATTTATATTCACATTCGTATTCATACGAATACTCGTATTCATGTTTCATCTTTCACAATATCAATCAGAGCATTTATTGCATCCTTCCCACAACGCACAGTGGCACCAACTTGCCAAATCTGTCACGCTGAAAACAATCGTAACTTTTTAAATGGTGTCGAAATCTGCAAAAGTTCAAGAGCACCAAATATTGAAGGTTTTAAGCTTTTAATGTAGACTAAAACTTTTTATATCCACTAATAAGGGGCGTGGCAATATGGAATTAGAATTCGAACTTTGATTAAAAATACTTAACATCATCTTTTTAATCATTTTGCTTCGTTTAATTTGTGGTTTGTTTAAAATACGGTTTCGAAATGCCGATATGATTTCGGTTAACAAAACAAATTTAAAAAATGTTAAAGATATGTAAATTTGAAAACAAAAGCTCACTAATTTCAAAAATTCAAAAATCTTTTTATTGAGATCGACAAAAAATTAAATTAGGGCAAAAGTAAAAATTAAATTAAGTTTTAAAAAGCGATGATTACACCTTAAAAACTTAATTGAATTTTATGCTTGACCAAACCGAAATTAGCCGTCGGGTTCTTAAATAATTTCAGTTGAAATAATTTCGTTTTTAACTATTTAGCTATAATAAAAAAGTTTTCTTTCGATTACGGTTATCAATTTCAACGGTTTAACGGTTACGGTTATGGTAACGGCTTTAATTCCTTTTATTAAAATTAATTTGCTAGTTTTTTTGTTAACTACATATTTGGTATTAAGTATCTTGATAAAATTCAGATCAAAATCAATTTTGTCTAATTGATTTACTTGAAAATAGATTTTCAGCAGCTGTTTTCGGCAGACGAACCACTGTGCGCAGATTTCTTTTCACCTGATAGTTGAAATAAAATTATTAGTGGAAATATAAGTAGAAATACAAAATGAATAGTAGTCAGAATGGTATAAAGTACGAATTGAAAGAGTAACGGAAACTTGAGATGGAGATATGTAAATTGTAAATAAAAAAAAAGGCGGGAAAGGCTAAAGTCGAGCTAAAAAACTAAAGGATACCCGTTACTTATTTAAATATAAAAAAAAATTATTGCATACTTTTGGGCGCACACATTGCCTAAAAACTTAAAACAAGCATTACCCACGTTCTATTTGTCCAATCTTGTTGAGATTTATTAGAATAATAGCTTATTAAAGTTTGTTACCAAAAACATAATCGTAATATCCTAAAAACTGTGCGAATAATTTTCGTATTTTAAATTGAAGAAAACAAGGCGTTAACATGGCCAATAGAGGGAGTTGGCCCGGTTGAAAAGCTGCTCTTGACACGACGAACTAAACCAAATGGAATTCTTCTTCTCTGAAGTACGGAGGAGAGAAGAGAGGAGAGAAGAGTGGAGTGAGAAGAGAGGAGTGCGAAGAGAGGAGTAGAGAGGTAAGCTGGTTAATCTCTTGGCCAGGATTTCGTAGTGACTGCCATTTAGGCCAACGTTATTCGCTTGATTCTCATTCCCAATCCCATTCACATTGTTATTGTTGTTTTTGCTGTTGTTGCTGTTTGTGTTTGGTTGCGTTGACATTTTTTAATTTCCGTTATAAATGAAAACCACATCCGGAGAGTCGAGATTTTTCACCTGAATTGCACACAGAGAGAAAGAGAGAGAAAGAGAAAGAGGAAGGGACAGATTAAGAGGAATGAGGTTGAGGTTGAGGTCTAGAGTTCTATTAACGGCTTCACCCAATGGCCTATTTAAGAGCAAATGCACTTGAAACCAGTTAACTGTTTAATCCGAAATCTTAAATTGAAAAAAGCTCCCAACAACTTTGAAAGCTGCTTAAAGCTCTAGCTCAACTCAGTAATAAATATAAAAGTACTTTCACTTTATTAAACAAAATCAAATAAAACAAAATAAAATTGGGAATATTGATTTCAATTGTAATTTAAAATCAATTTTGTATAAGCTTGAAATTTAAAACTGAAATTATAGGAAAATCAATTAAAAATGAAGTAAGCGGATCAGTCGAGTGCACTCGACAGTAATATACCCTGGGCCTGGGAATCGGCACGCCGCAGATGTGATGCCCATGCAATTCTCATACTAATCCTTAAATATCGCCCTATCGTTTTTGTGGCAGCTACATACAAATATAATAAGATAAATGATTTAAACCAATTTTAAAAATAAAAACAAGCGGATCAGTCGAGTGCACTCGACAGTAATATACCCTGGGCCTAGGCTTCGGCATGCCGAAGATTAGATGCACATGCAATTCTCGTACTTATCCTCAAATATCGACCTATCGTTTTTGTGGCAGCTACATACATGTACAATAAGATAAGTGATTTAAACCAATTTTAAAAATAAGAAAATAAAAATAAGAAAATAAAAATAATAAAAAAATAATAATTAAAAATCGTTTGCATCGACAGTTCCGAGATTCGAACCTCCCGTTTCGCTTGCCTCACACTTATCACTTCCACCACGCCGCAACTTGGATTGAAGATGACAAATTCGATAAACATTCTGGCAGAGGAAATGTAAAATGAATTAATTGACCATTAATTCTATTCTATTTATAGAATTGCCATTAAAATACCTAGGACAAAATTGTTAATATCTTCACTATTCATGGCCCAATCGGGATGAGAGTTGGTGATTAGTTTCTGGGCATGATCCTTCATCCGTTGGTAAAAACAAAATTAAAAATTTAACTTTAAGCCTTACCAGTTAAATTTCGATTATAATGACTTCTAAATTAAATTATTTTTGGAAATAATCGTAGTGCTTATATAATTCACTGTTGAAAAATTTGTGATTATATAATGATTACGATCACAAAAAATCGGAAATAATCTAAAATTATTACAATTATTCGAAAATAATCAGAAAAGATCAAAAATAATCTATCTGATTATTTCTGATTATTTCGGATTGTTTTTAGATTTTCAGATTATTTTGGCTACTTTGATTGTGAAAATTGAGAATAATTAGATTTTTACTAAATAGTCATAAATAATCAGAAATTATCTGAAAAAGATCAAAAATAATCCGAATACTCAAAATAATTATTTTCTGATTATTGATAGATTTTTTTTTAAAATTATTTTTTTAACATTTTTTTTATTTATACCTTTTTTTTTTTTTTTGGATGCACGGATTCCACACTTACCAAATAAAAGAAATTTCGTTATTGTTAAAAAAAAAAAACCTTTTTTTTTTAATTGACGGGGGGAATCGAACCCAGATTTTTTTCAAACTGGAGTCGGCGACTCTAACCATTGAGCCACCGGACCGGTTGAAATGAGAGAGGCCGAGAGAGAATTTTCCACTCGCGCTCAGCAAATGTGTATTTTCCCATTTTGATCCCGATACAGGCTTGATTATTCAGCTTAATCCTGAATACATGCTTAAAAAATGCGAGCTTAAATTAAGTATTTTAAACTTGATTTTAGAATGGCATTTTCTTTTCTGTGTAATTTAATCATTAGTTCGACTTTTAAACAAAAATAATCTAATTACTAATGATTATGACTACTAATAGTTATTTAACAGGTATGCTTAAAACCCATGGCGATGATGATGATGATGATGTTGTTGTTGTTGTGTGTGTTAACTTTCAACTGTGCATTTGCCTTGGCGCACACACACAGCTGACTTGTCAATTGCAGATACACACACACACACGCATACATAAACACATCTGGCACACACGCACACTCTTGAGCAAGTATTTGGAATCGTTCCTCGTTTTGGACCTCGTCAATAGCTGCCTCTGATGTTGCTGCCTCTGATTCAGCAGCAGCAGCAGCAGCATTGTGGTGCAGCTTCAGGCAACTGCCACAGCAACAACAACAACTGCAGCAACAACAACAACAACCAGAACAACCAGAACAACAACAACAACATTGGGAGCAACAACTGTTGACAATGCATTCGGACCTTACATGTTTAATGATGTATTTACCTACGCCAACTAAACTGCCACTCCCCCTTTTGCCCCTTTTGCCCACTGCCACGCCCACTTGCCACTTACTCCTTGCAACAACAACAACAACAACAACCAGAAGATAGAACACTAGATTCGAGTGAGCTCGACTTCAAGACACTCGCTCACAGTGAATAATAAACAGATCGAGAATGATTTAACCACAGTGGACTCGACTATGAAATACCCTGGCCCAGTCACTTAACTATCCTGACACTAACACATATAAATATGATTAATGCTAATCAAGAACATATTTAATTTCCCAATGAATTCTCTCAAATTCATTTGCAAGTCGCAACAACAATAAATTGAATATATCTAAATCAGTGTTGTTTAAACTCACACAATCAAACATGGCGCTTGTGTGCGTGGCAGCGAAACACGAAGTCAACGAAACGTTTTACTGCTTTACACTGAAAAAATGAAATGAAAGCAAATTCGAACTTTCGCATCGTTGCAGTTGGCGAAGTAAAGAGAGCAAAGCATCAGTTACAGTGTCTGATAAAAGTCTAGCGCTGTCTCAGTCTCTCCTCATTGAACGCAGCTCAGCGACTGACATCGAAAAGGAACAGCCGATCAGATGCTGCGTGAGAGAACAAAAAGCCAAAGGCGCGCATAGTGAGAGAGCAAGCCGCCGAAAGTGCTATTAATAGAACACGCGTATGCTTACTCTCTTTCTCAGTACGTGAGTCGACTGCGACGCCGGCAGAATTATGCGCTCCTATCCCATGCGATAGACTTTTGGCATTTTACTAACCACTGCACTCAAGGTAGTAGAAGACAAGCACAATACAAATACACAAACTGTTCTTTAAATAAATATTAATATACATATGTATATACAGACTGTGTAACGGGTATCTCACAGTCGTGTTCTCGACTCGCGATTGATTTCAATCAAGAATGCGAATATCGTAAGTGACGGGAGACTGTGACAAACACAAAGCCACAAAGTTTTCATACTCGTGCTCGGGTGCAGGGTATCACATAACAGTGGCAGCTATAAGTTAACTCCAAAGCGATGGCAGCCTGAGTTTGATTGCGATGCGTGCAAATGCCAACACCTTGTGCTCAGCTAAGTTCCGCTCTCCCCTCTCCCCTGCCCATCCTATACACTACTCTCCATAACCCTTAACCCCACTGTGACCCTCGTTTAACCCCTTGACCAATCGCCCAATTGCAAAACCAAATTCGACTGCAGTTGACGTGAATTGTTCGAGGCTTGAAATCTATGATTGCTGGCTATAACTGTACAGTGTGTGTACTCTCTCACACACACACACACACGCACACACATACAGCATGCATAAATTGTGTGTGTGTGTGTGTGTGTGTGTGTGTGTGTGGCAAGTGGCACCAAAAATGCGAAGTGCTAATGCGAAATTCGAGAGAATTTGAGACTCGACTTTAAAAAATTTTAAGTTTTTCCGCTTTCCAATTTGCCAGCTTCCAGTTTCCAATTTTTCACCTTCCAGCTGTATATTTTATTTGGAATTGTTTATTGAAAGCGATTGATTAGCATAAAATGATTGCGTGTCATACAATTGTGGAAGAGAGATGGAGAAAAAAGAGGAGGAAGACAGATGGAGAAAGAGAGAGAGAGAGAGTGCGAGATTTGAAGTCAGGCAGAGATAGAGATAGAGAAAGTATGAAATAAAGAATTGGTCAACTGAGAGTATGGAAAGAAATAGAGATATTGAGGTGTAAAGAGAGAAAGAGAGAATGCTAGAAAGATACAGAGGACAAAAGAGAGTGCTGAAGTGAGAGAGAACGAAAGATTGTGGAAAGGGAAAGATCGGAAGAATAAGGAAACAAGTGGGAAAGGTTATAGTCGAGCTCCCGACTATGGGATACCCGTAACCGACTTAAATAAACTAAAAATAATTTTTATTGCATGCTTTTAGGCGCTTGCATTGCTTGCAGCTTGAATCAGGCATAACTACCGTTCTGTTTGGCCGATCTTGTTGCGATTAAGTAGGGACTTAATTACCCAAAAATACGTTATATTCAATTCAACGAATACAATATACCCTTTTACTTATTTTTCAAGTAGCGGGTATAAAAACGATTTGAAAAATTTCAATTGATTCGCTTTTAATTTAACAAACAATAATTTTAATTTTATTTCAGTTTGATTTTGCAGCAGTGGAATTAAAATAATAATTTCCCAAACTCAACTAAATTTAATTTAAAAAATAAGAAAATTTATTACATATTTTTAAGGACTTTTAAAATCAAAGAATAAATTACAAAAATTCAGAAAATTATGTTTTTATACCCTGGGGGTATATTAAGTTTGTTCAAAAGTATGTAACAGGCAGAAGGAAGCATCTCCGTCCCCATAAAGTATATATATTCTTGATCAGCATCAACAGTCGAGTCGATATAGCCATGTCCGTCTGTCCGTCCGTCTGACGGACGAAAGGATCTCAGAGATGAAAAGAGCTAGAACCACTAAATTTGGAATGAAGACTCCCTATTATGTCAGGCAGGACAAGTTTATGTTAGAATTGTGTGACGCCCACTGTGGGGGGCGTAATTCATCAATGAGTGTGGAATCATGCCCAGAAGCTAATCGCCAACTTTCATCACGATTGGGCCATAAATAGTGAAGATATTAACCATTTTGTCCGAGGTATTTTAATGGCAATTCTATAAATAGAATAGAATTAATGGTCAATTAATTCATTTTACATTTCCTCTGCCAGAATGTTTATCGAATTTGTCATCTTCATTCCAAGTTGCGGCGTGGTGGAAGTGATAAGTGCTCGGCAAGCGAAACGGGAGATCGAGGTTCGAATCTCGGAACTGTCGATGCAAACGATTTTTAATTATTATTTTTTTTATTATTTTTATTATTTTAATTTTTATTTTTAAATTGGTTTAAATCACTTATCTTATTATATATGTATGTAACTGTCACAAAAACGATAGGTCGATATTTAAGGATAAGTATGAGAATTGCATGGGCATCACATCTGCGGCGTGCCGGGGACTGGGCCCAGGGTATATTACTGTCGAGTGCACTCGACTGTTCCGCTTGTTTTTGCTTAAAGTAACCAATAAATCTTGGGTACAGGTTATAAAAAACCAAACTAAAATCCTGCTCCACGTTCTAAGAGCCTTTAGTTGTGGCTTTAAATGTGCCACGTTACGTATACGCCGAGTGCAACATTTGAATTTGAATTTGAATAGAAAACACGTAACTCGCATGTTTGGCGGTTGCTGCTTCCAACTTAAAGTTGTGCTATTTAAATACGTGTCTGTGTAGCTGTAAGTGTGTGTGTGTGTGTGTGTGTGCATTCTTATTTGCACTTGGAACATTTTTACTATTTTTACAGAGAGCAGAAGAAGAGGGGGAGAGAGAGAGAGAGAGAGAGAGGAGAGAGGGAGAAATTCGCATGTGGCATGTGCCAAGTGCCTTGTGCGCTTCACTTGCAGCCGCTCAAGGCAGTCTAAACACACACCAACACACACACCCACACACACACAAACACACACACATACACACACACACACACACACAAATGCTGGGCATATGCAAATAATTTCAGCTGCTGCAATTGAAAAGCCAAAAACAAAGAACTCAAGCGTCTACTACAGCTTTTGCCCTCTTCCCTATCTCTCTCTCTCTCTCTCTTCCACTCCCACCCTCTCTCTCTTTCACACCCATCGCTCTGTTAGCCGTTGGCCAACAAGACAACAAAAATATTTGGCTTTAAAGGCAAAAGCATCTTTGGTTCTCTAACTAAATCACAACTCAACTCAACGCAACTCAAAGCGTTCAATCTTCATCAGGCATTCTGATAAACGAGGGGTGCCACAACAGTATCAGAATTTAGGAACATATTTAGCACATTTTACTTAAAATGATAGTCGAGAAAAATTGAACTTATTTTAAGTGAGTTTTTGCTAAAAAATTTATGGTTTAAAACAGGGATTAAAACCTTAACCGAAACCGTAACCTTTAACCGGTAAAAACCGATTGAAATTTAAAACCGTAACTGAAACCGGAATTGAAAAAAAATATGTTCATTTGACCGAAACCTTAAAACCGAAACTCTGGAAACCGAAATAACCGTTTAGTAACCGTTTCATTTATAAGGGTTAATTTCGGTTTTTAATAAGTAATATATGTATGTATTTTAAAAATTGAAAAAAGTTGAATTTCTGATTGTTATTTAAAAATTGCAAATAAGAGTTATGGTGTAACTTTTGAATACAATCTATAAAAATTTTGAACTGTTTAGATTTTTTCCGACTCATAAGTCTTGTTTACGATTTTGATATTTTGATATTTTGTTATTAGTTTTATATTTTATTTTTGATTCTCTTTTCTAGTTTTGCCTATTTAATTGTCATTACATATACATTATAAATATTATTATATTTATTTAAAGAAATGTTTTTTTGTGAACCGAAACCATACCGGTATTTCAAAACCGATACATACAAAAACCGGTTCACCGTTACGAAACCTTTATTCAAAGATTTTGCGTAACCGATAACCGAAAACCTAAATGCGAACATAACCGAAACCGTAACTGAAACCGATATTCGTTTAGGTTTTAGTCCCTGGTTTAAAAATTGACTTTAAAGTTGAGAATTTGAAATTTTTGAAAATTTAGTCAATAAAAAATGTATTACGTCAATTTGTGGAAAAAGATTTCATTACTTCTTTTAATAATAAACACAGAGATGTTAGCTTGATGTCACTTTAGTGCCGCTTAAACCAGTTGAGAATTCGAAGAAACAAAACTGCAAAATAGCTGAAAAGCTGATCAAATTAAAAGTTACAAAAAAAAGGTTTAAAAGTTATAGAAAACTGGCTTATTTTTAAGGTAAAATATATCTAAAATCAAGATTTTTATTTGAAAAAATCAGGCATCGCAAATAAAAGTTATGAGAAACTGGAAAAACTTTTATTTACAATTTTTATAAAAAAAATCATAGTATAAAAATTATTTTTCAATTTTTTTTTATAAAAAGTGAAATTAAAAAGTATTTTTCAATTTTTATTTGAAAGAATTGTAATATAAAAATTGAAAATAAGAGTTAAATGATGATTTTTAAATAAAAATTTAAATTTAATTTTCATTTTATAATTTTTTTATCTAGATCGAATGTAAGAGTTTTCATATAATATTTTTGATAAAAATTAACAAATAATTTTTATTTAAAAATTTAAATTTTAAAAATTTAATTTTAGTTTAATTTAATTTTTAATTTCATTTTAAAGTACGTTTTCTTAGCTTAAATTTAATTTTAAGAAAAGAAAGTTCTGTTTTTCTTTTGTAATCCATTTTTTTTTTCGCAGTGTAACTGTAAGTAGCCAGGGTTGGGGGGTGGTGAGTGGCAGCGTAACAGTTTCAATCATCGATAACATGTCCGTCCACGTCTATCGATGGCCCAACAACATTCGCGCTTTATATTTATATTTATTTTTTCGTTTTGAGGGTTTTTTTTTTTTGCTATGCTCCGCACACAACTTGATTATCATATGCAATGCACTGACTATCTCTCTCTCTCTCTCTCTCACTCTGTCTCTCTCTCTCTCTCTCACTCTCTCTCTGTCTCGATGTCTACAAGGAATGCCATTAAGCACTCAATCAGTCTTTATCAGGTTTTGACAACGATTAACGCTTGGGGCGCCAAACGCTTTTGATGGATGGCTGACTGAATTCTTTAAGGCTGCTGCTGCTTCTTCTTCCTCAGAGCACTAGAGACTTGACTTTCCTTCTCCCCATTCCCCATTCCCCGCTTCCTCTTCCTTCCTTTTTACACCTAATCTGCCTGTTGTTGCAGCTTGTGAAATTGATTTGCTTCTGATTTTAAATCCATAAAAAACACAGTTCGTATGAAGTCAACGACTTCATTGGGACACATTAGTGAACCGCTTTTAAGCCTAATAGTTACAGGGTATCTCCAGTCTATATTAGTTATTACGTACACAGAAAAAAAATGTCATTCTAAAATCGAGGATAAATTACTTAATTTAAGCTCGCATTTTTTAGGTATGTATTCAGGATTAAGCTGAATAATCAAGCCTGTATCGGGATTAAAATGGGAAAATACACATTTGCTGAGCGCGAGAGGAAAATTCTCTCGGCCTCTCTCATTTCAACCGGTCCGGTGGCTCGATGGTTAGAGTCGCCGACTCCGGTTTGAAAAAATCTGGGTTCGATTCCCCCCGTCAATTAAAAAAAAAGGTAAAAATAAAAAAAAGTTTAAAAAAATATCTACTAAAAAAAAAATGTTAAAAAAACGTTAAAAAAAAATATTAAAAAAAAAAATTTAAAAAAAAAATTAAAAAAAGTTTAAATGTAACGAATAACATTATAATTAATAAAAATTTTTTAGTCTGAACTTAAGAATTTCAGGATTGAATTCGGGATTGAAAAAATCCAGAATTTCATACTTGGTTTAAGAAAATCCGAGATTACCCCACCTCTGACATCGTTTCGGATTCAATTCGGGCTAA
>JBAMBL010001809.1:0-102500 GCA_037043405.1 Drosophila subquinaria
AGCGAGAATCTCTCTAATGACATTTACTTTCAACGTTTATTAAATGTTGTGTGAGCAGCTTAAATCAGTTTGTGCTGGACATGGGAGAGTAGGAGGGGGAGGGCAATAGACAGAGACAGGAGATGGGATTCAGGCATCTGAGAGCTATCCGCTTAAATGTACTTGCAACATGTGCCAGGGATACACTTGGCGAAATCAGTATCATTATTCCTTTCTTTTCATCTCTTTTACTTTTCACACTCTCGCTTAATCAACAGTTATTTCTTTCTCGCTTTCACTTTGATTCTTAGAGTCTTGTATCTCAATTCTACGTATCTTTTTTTTAGATCTAAAACTTTTACACATATTTTATTCTCATTTTTCCCATTTTTCGTGACTCATTTTTAATTAAAGTCCGTATTAATTCAGTGCTATTTTCTTCTTAACATATCTTTTCTCTCAGTGCTTAATTTCTTAGCCAACATATTAGCTTTAATATGATACACATATCACTCCCTCTCTCTCTCTCTCTCTCTACCTCAACTTCATTCTTGTTTTTTAAGGCTTATATTCCTCACTCTTTCGTAATAGCCGCAATTTGTATCATCATCAGGCTCAATAATAACTTTGCTAAGCATTTTTGATTTCTTTTGAGCTCTTCCTGTTTTTACTTTGCTCTGCTTTTATTTTCTGTCTCAGTTTCTCTTTCATTTACAAGGCGATTTCATGCTTCTTGATTAAGTTTCATTCTCTTCAGCTTTCTGAACAATGGGCCAGTTGCCAAAAAGCCTATTAACTTGGTCGCTTCAATGTCCGTTGGCTGGGTTCAATGTCCGTTGCTTTAATTATGCGCTTTTGGCAATTAAACGACAGCCAGTTGGCCCCTCGATCCCCAATCGCGCAGATAGAGCACTCCAAATATGGATAGTGTCATAATTCTTGTCAGTTTGCAAGCCCCCAAGCGACCAGGAAACTGTCTTGACAAAAACTAAAAAAAAACTGCATAAACATTTGCTGATTGAAATCAACTTTGCCATGAAATCAATCATCGACGTAGACGGCAGCCCTTTTTTTGAGCCTGGCCCTGGGTCTGAGACTGAGTCTGAGTCTCAGTTTCAGTTTCAGTCTGTTGTCCTGGCCATGGCCCTGACTCCGACTCCGTCCTCGACTGCGCTTATCCATTGCTAAAATCTTGCCCTGGCGGCATTTGTCGTTCAGCCGTGTTGAGTTTCGCGCTTGAAGTGGCCCGAAAGAGGTTTCAGCGATGACGACAACGATTACGAATACGGCAACGAATACGGCTACGAATACGATTGTTGCCTGCAGGACATTCTTCTGCCCCTGTCCCTGCCCCGTTTTTAACAGTCATTACCATGCAACATGTGACATTGAAACCAAAGACCAAAAGAAGAAAAATACAAACTTGAACTGAAGTTCACTTTATTCGCTTCCCTCTTCTCTGGTATTTATGATATGCCCGTTTTTCAGCTCATTTATTCATATTTACATTTAACATGCGTTCTCTTAACTCTCCTAACGAACTCAACGTAAATCGATATTCAATAAACGACATCTGTGTGCATTTTTTTTCCTCCTTCCTGCCTCTTTTATTTTTGCCCAGCCCTTGATAATGATCTCTTTGTTGGGCACAGAGAGAGAGCAGCTGGGCAGCTGGGTTAGTTTGGGATTGTAGTTGGGTAGTTCAGGGTTGCCGAGTTGTCGATGCATATCTGTCAGCCATGTCAAAATGTCGACAGTTCTCTGAATATAATGCAAAAGGTTTCCCCTCTCTAAAATACTTGATTTCACATAAATCTAATATCTACTCTCTTTTCTCTCTACTTGCAGGTAAGCCAAAAAGTTCCAGTAATCTACAGAAAATATTATAATACTATCACGTACCTATGTTATGTGCAGAGGCAAGTAATATGTGGAGCATTTGGAAACTGTGTCGAGCCCATAAATAATCGGCCAAAAGCGGCATGTGACACATTCTACGGTTTCCAAGCTCCCAAAACATTCCCCAACATCTATCAAAAATAATTAATAGAAAAGTTGTCGAAATGTCAATGGGAATGACAAATGTAATTAATTTCAAACCATTTTTTTTTTCAGTCTTTCCTCATTTTTTTGTGCTTTGACAAATTATGAAAAAAGCCTAGAAACAAAATATGAATTTACGTGTCGGCGGGGATTCCAAATTTAAGCTTATCGCTTTGTGAACTATGAAATTTGTTGTTTAATCGGCTTACGAAATAAACAAATTAAAATCCAAATAGAATACAATTAAGAGATTATTCAGATGATTAATTGCATTTGTTTTTTTTGCTTATTTTTACTTTGATGTTGTCTCTTTGCTGTCAGTTTATTTATATTACAATGTTAGGGTAGGACTTATCAGTATCATTTGTGGTTTTGTCTTTTCTTATCGCCCGTCATATGTCATGTCTATATAAACGAGCTTGTCAGCCATTTCATTTATTAAAATATAGTCTCTAAGTTATAGAGTAGTTTTGATAGATTAAGTTTAGGTATTCCCGGTTGAAACTGAGAAATATGCAACAAGTCGTAAGATTATCACTAGAAATATAAATTAACAACTAAGGATTTGATAGATTCGGTTTATAGTTCGGTTTAAGCTACTTCTCTTTAATGAATTGTCCTCCATGGTCACTTTATCACAAAAAAATGAATTAAAATAAAAAGTAATTACACTAACTTTCAGTTATAGTGATTATAATATATTTTTAAATGCACCTCCTCCATGGTCACTTTAATCTGATGGTTCTTTTTCCAAATGATTTAACTGCTTTCAAATTCTCAGTATTTTTGCAGTCGTTCTCCATTGTCATTTTATCTTATCTTATCTCTGATATTTACATCAAGTATTGTCCTCCATGTTCACTTATTTGATTTATTTATATGTTTTATTCATATGTAAATCAATTTATTCTTAATTTATCAAAACATATTTTGCTCACTTTTAAATTTGCTGAAAATAGCACTTCAAGATCGTTCTTTCTCTTTCTTCCCCTTACTTTCCGTCTCTCTCGCTCGCTATTGTTCCACCCAAGTGTCACAGACTTTGGAGCATTTGTCAGTGCCACAAAACTCCGCTCTTATCATAATAATTATTCATTTTCAAAAAAACTTTTGACAAATGAAAGGGCGCATTGTAATGCAGATTTTGACTTAACGTAACCCGAAACCGGCTAAAGCAACTCGGCTTAAATCACACTGAGCTAAAATCTGAAATCTGTAGTTACATCATTTTTGGAGGGTCCCATTCGCCATTTGCATATGGCATCAGATAAAGCACTTTATAAGTTTATGGCCATCATCAAAAGCTGAACGGATAGATATAAACGGAAACGTAAGTTCTTAAAAGCCTCCATCCATTAGGGCTTTTGGCCATGGTCAATGGCAATGCAAGTTTTCAATATGCCAAAAAGTTGTGTAAAGATATCAACACAGGGAGATAGAAAACAAAGATATAAACTATAAAGAGTTGATAAACAAAGAAGCAAAGGGAGCAGCGAATATGACATTGATCGTTGTCCCATGTGTGAGTGTGCGTAAGTGTGTGTATGTGTGTGTGTGTGTGTTGTCCTTTATATTCAGACATTTTTTTCCTGTTTGCTTCGCGCATATTTATGGGTCGAAAGGGGGCAACGTTGGAGCTTTTAGGTTTTTGCTGGCTGCTTTAAAAGGATTTCAATGTTTTTTCGCATTTATGAAATTATTGATAAGAGCGAGCGAAGCAAGAGCTCAACCTTTTTTTCTTTCTCTCTGCTGTGTGGCAGCTGCTGCTTGCCACAATTCATACATACACTCATTCATTCATAATAATAATAAAAATAAAAAAGGAGCCATTGCATATTTTAACTTGATACAGAATACTAAAAAGAATTCCCACTTCTCTCCCATGTGTCGAATTCAATTAACAGTTGCAAAAGTCACTAAAAGTCGCGCGGGAAAAAGCTAAAGAAAAGCGATTCCTTAAGGGGTTTTATTCATTTTTTTGGGATCGTTGCAAACAATGTGTGAAAAGCAGAGTGAGAAAGGGAGGAAGGGGAAAACCCAATCCTAATCAGACTCCCATGATGATGATGATGATGATAACCATGATGATGATGATGTCTGTTTGCCGTCTGTGGCATTATTGCCAGCCACCTTGGGGCGTTTTGGCTCATTAGCGTGGCGTCAGCAACTGGCAAACAACTCGCCAGGGTTGCCAGACTTTCTGCGTGCTCTGGCATAAATTTGACATTGAAAACTGTTGAATGGTTATTCCCCTTCAAAAGCCACAGGCTGCCTTGCGGTCTACGTGTTTTTCTCCCTCCCTCTCTTTCTCCTTTGTCTAATCAAATGTTTTTCGAGTTTGAGCCCTTGGGCCATCTCCGGAGAGAGGGGAGGAAGGTGGGATGAGAAAAAAAGAGACAAGGATTATGTGTAATATATCCGATCCTTATGTTGTTTTGGGTTTTATATTAATATCCATGGAGCATTTGAATAATTTATTTGATATTTTGATTTCTTGCATTTTATTGCAATCATAAAAACAATAAAATGGAGGGTTTCTCGTTTTGTTTTTTTTTTTGTTTCTCTGTCTTTTCCTAACATGTTTTTCTCGCCCTTCCTGCCGAAATGAAATCCCCATATTATGACCATAATCCCCGTTGGTTTATTGCGGTTTTTATGGCCTCGGCTCTTGGTCCTGGTTTAGGTTTTGGTGCCTGCGCAAATACGAGAATTGTCTGTGTCCTTCCCTCTGTTGTCCTCGACTCCTTGTGCATATTACATAAATGTGATAATGATTTATGCGCCTCCGTCTCTTTCTCTGTCTCTTCCTCTTTCTCCGTCTCTGTCTCCGGTTTCTCTCTTGGCCCACATCCGTCGTCTTGTTAGGTAAATGCCAGCATTTAAATAATTGGCAGCCAGGCAGCTTCCGCTCTAGTCTCCTCCTCGTCTTCCCCTCGAATGCGCCTACCTGCCACTCCCCCCCTCCCACTCCTTCACTGCCTAAGCAAACAAACAACAAACAAGCGTGGCGCGCAAATACAAAGACAAACACTGTAAACAGGAACAGGAAGAACAATGCGCACTTTGCACCATTTTTTCTTACACTTTGCACACAACAACAACACACACTCTCTCACACACACACTCAAGAAAAGTTTTATTGCACTCTGAAATACTCTGCAGTTTAGCAGCGAAACTTTGCCTGTCTCTTTGTGCTTTGTTTTGTTGCCCGTAATGAATGTGGCAAGTCACATTTATTATTTGAGATTTGCGCTGAACTCTTAACTATTCATGTTCTAATGTTCTATTCCGAAATTTAGTAAGTGAACTAAAGATACTTATATATTTATAACACAAATAATT
Source organism: Drosophila subquinaria (assembly GCA_037043405.1). NCBI lineage: Eukaryota > Metazoa > Arthropoda > Insecta > Diptera > Drosophilidae > Drosophila > Drosophila subquinaria. Next base: position 5,365 of record JBAMBL010001809.1, read on the forward strand.
AATAGCAATATCCAAAATAAATATAGCTCACAGGGTATTTCACAGTCGAGCACTTTATACCCGTTTCGTCTCACCATTTCTCTGTTTCCAATTCGATCGCAATTTTCATGCGTTCGATTTTAATACATTTTGATCGACTTAAATCACAGAAAGCGGGTTACAAATTATAAGCTCCTTCGCGTATTTATTTAGTTCCCCAGCAACAACAACAACAACATCAATAAGTAAACACAAATCTGCAGCACACACACACTCGCACTCCCTCTCTCTCTCTCTTTCGCGCACTCTTATATTTACTTACACAAAGCTTAAGTGGCAAAAGTTGTGCAAAAGGCTTACAAAACTCCAGAAGCTCTCTCACAATTCCCCCTTCCACCCAACTCTCAAATTCTAAGGCGGCAACCCTTTTCGAACCTCTCTCTCCCCCTCTCTTTCTTTTTACGCCCGCAGCTTTTGCAACATGTACCGTTACCTTCCGCTGTTGTCCCGCAAGCCGAAGCTCTCATAATGTTCGCGAAAGTTGCATGCACATTAAAAATTAAACATTCAACATAAATAAATAAATGGTTGGAAAAGTAGAAATAGCAACAACAGCAACAACAACAACTGCTGGTGGCAAATCAAGAACTTGGCTCCTTTTACTGTTTGTTGTTGTGGTTGTTGTTGCTGTTGTTGTTGTAGTCACTTTACTATTGCACTAAAAGCTTATAAATTATTGTTGAGTTTTGCCATGTTGAGCCATTGCAAAAAACAACTAGAGCAACAACAACAGCAACAGAAACAACAGCAACTCGATTGGCACTGGAGCACGCCGTTGTCAAGCTTTGTTAATTTTTTAACAGCAGAGACCCGAAGCTGGCGTCGACGTCGACGTCAACGCAAGCAAAGATGTCAACGATACACTTACTTGCTTCCAAAGAGCTTTCGGAATTGCCTTTGTAAAGCTGTCACCATTTGACTTTTGCGTTCCTCTTTAATTTCGTTGCTTGAAAGAATAAGGAAATTGTGTGAAATATTCAAGTGAGTCGAGTCGAGAGAGAGAGGGAGAGAAAGGGAGAGGGAGATATACATATCATAATCAGTGGTTTTACGGCAGGCTGCCTTTACAGTTATAAGTGCCACAATGTGTGTGCGTGCATTAACAGCTGTTTGTCTGGACAGTTTCCAACAGCAAATAGGGTCCACACTTGGGCTCCATTTGCATCTCACTCACACGTCAACCATTTGTTGTTTGTTTGATTACAAGCTGTCTTGTGGGTGCAATAACAAGCAAGCGAAGAGAATTACAGAGAGAGAGAGAGAGAGAGCGGGAGTGGAAGAGAGTGTGTGTAGATATTTGCATTTGCATTTGTGCACCTGCTGGACCTTCTTCTTCTTCCTCCTACATTTCAATTCCCATCTCCTTTCCCATTATCAGCATGTCGATTCATGTTGCCGTCAGTGTCTGTTGTTTGGTTATTGTTTGTGGAAAGTTGTGATTTTCTGTGTGTGTTGTTAGTGTTGCTGTTGTTGTTGACATGCTAATAATGATCATATTGGCGCAACTGCTTGGGAACGCATCTCTTAGCACCCAGTGGACAAATAACAGCGACAAATTAGCAGAGAAACGTTAGGACACATGTTAGGCGAAGGTGAAGTAAGTAGAGGGGGTAACAACAACAGATGCTGCTGCTGCTTCTGGAATACGCCTCAAAGGCAGACATTTTTATGCTGATGCCAGACAAACAACAACAACTAACAACTGCGGCCAACAGCAACAGCAAACAACAACAAGACGCGCAAAAGCACATAAACTAAGAAAACATACGCACAAACATAGAAACAGCAGCCGCAGTAACAGAGGCAGAGACAGCGGCAGAGACAGAGGCTGAGCAGCAGAGCAACAACAGCAGCATTTGTACATTTCTTAACAGCAGCAACAACAAATGCACTTCCTGTTATTATTGCTGCTGATGCTGTTGTTGCTATTGTTGTTGTTGTCGTGCATACAGTACAAGCGCATTATGAGCTGGCACATGCCTAAGACTCTCTCCACTATGCATCTGTGTATGTGTGTACGTGTGTGTGTGTTTGCTTAGGTGTACGTTCGCTTGCATGATTTCAACGCCGGCAGCACTTTGCTGTTTATTTACACAGACTTCTTTTACATTATTTCATATGCATAAATTGCCAACGCATGCAGCCACCCACACACACATACATACATACACACACGCTCACACGTACGTACGTACACCCACAAAACTCATACAAATGAAGTGCGTGCGCCAAATGAGCGTAATTAAGTGCAAAGACTTTCTCACTCTCTTACATTCCACTTACTCGCTCTGCATCTGTGATGCCCGCAGGCGGCAGCCTTGACGTCGACGTCGACAGCGCAGTATATGTCTGTCAAATTTTTGCGGCTTCTCTGAGCTGCAATTGCAATTTCTCTTAATTCCGCCTTGAGTCTGTGTATTTAAAAGTCAAGCTTTACGCTTGCTCTTACGTTTTTACATGTTAATATGTGTAAAAGCAAATAAAAACTTTCGTCTTTCTGACTTTGTGTGCAGAGATTCTTGTTGTAAAGTTCACATATTTTTACTTACCTGATTTTCAGTTGCTGTTATTGTTGTTGTTGTTGTTCTGATGTTGCGGCTGCTGCAGCTCCTGTGGCTTATCGAAGTTTTTGCTTGGCAATTGTTTACCAACATATGTATATGTGTGTATGTATATGCGTATGTGTATGTGTGTGTGGTTAGCTTTACTTCAATTTTCTCTTTACATTTGTTAAAATGCAAAAAATTGTTGTATTTTTTCGTCTCTTTTTGCATATGTTTGTGTTGATTTTACTGCAACATATTTTTGCTTAATTAAATATTTTGTTAGCTGCCAAAGAATTTTCTTTTGCGTTTTTCTGTGGTCAAAGGATAAAGCAAATAAAATTAAATGAAGAGCAAGAAAAGAGATTTGGTTTTTGTTTGTGCAAGTTTAATAATCAGCTCGACTGCAATGCCGTGCTTTATTATTTTAATATCTTATTTTTTTTTTAACTTTCAAGTAGTTCATCATTGAAATTAGCACACTGTCGCCTTGGCAACAACAAAGGGATACGCAGTGCACAGTGAGTTAAAACGAGACAATGGTCCAAAGCTGTGGATCAAACAAAGAGCATTGAGCACAATAGACGCATGACGTTGTCCAGGCTGCCGAGGCAAGAGTACAAAGCAATTGACAAATGTCCAAGGTGCGCTCTGCTCTCTCTCTCGTCTCGTCTCGTCTCGTGTCTTCGCCTCTCACCGCATTGTAATGGCGTCGTGGTGAAGCTCAAAATTAAATCACTGAATGGTGATTTTTCAAAGTGATAACAATGTCACGATGTGATTTGATTTGTATGCAGATTCGAGTCGCAGTTTCTGTTCACATTTCACTTTCCATGAATAGACTTTAACGTTTTCACTAACAAATAACTTTTCTTGTGACTTATACTCTTTTTACGAGTACTGTTAGCTTACGTTTGTCTGTTTTCATTGTTTCTAAACTTTAGCTCAATTTAAAGCTCCCACTCTCTCTTCAATCACGCTTGCCATTCATTCTCTTTCGCTCAGCTCTCATTACTATCCGCTTTCAATAAATCTGCAGAACTTAATTTCCGGCTGAATGATGGGTACAACCCCCCCTCCCCTCTACCGAAAAGCACATTGCATTTCTCCCATTTCCCCAGTTTCATTCTGTCCCCTACACACACACATTTTTCACCTTTAAGCGCTTTTTGTAATTACATTTCATCTGTTCTCCATTTCGCTGGCCATTCCTTGTTGTTGTTGTTTTTACCTGCTGCTTTTAATAAAGTTTATCTAGCGTTGTCCTTTGTTTCATGCTTATCGACATGCTGTAAATTTATGTTTTGTCTTCTTATCCGTCTTCTTTTGGTCTGTCTTCTATCTCTGTCTCTCTCTGTCTGCACCGTGGGCGAGCAAATATTTTCTTGAACTTAATTGAATTTGAGGCGAGGACCAAAATTCGAGTGAATTTATGTTGCTCCTTAACATAATTTCTGCTTAGATTTTCCAACTGCGGGGGGTCTTACTTTTCCATTTTTCTTTGCCTAATGGCCGCATTAATTGCTCAGCGTTAAGTGACAAAACTTGTTTAAAGAAAAAACGAAAAAGAAAAGATGTATTTCAGCTCCCTAGAGAGTTGTCCACTTAAAAACACACATGTGCGATCCTAACTCACGAAAACTGTAATATTAGAAGACCCTCTTGGTGCTTAAGTGTTTCCATTTTTAAAAGCTGAAATTAATGTTCTTTTATTTTTTCCATTTCATTCACCAGGTGAAAATCCACACATCATTGAGCATCCGATGGATACGACGGTGCCAAAAAATGATCCATTCACATTTAATTGCAAGGCCGAGGGCAATCCAACACCGACGATTCAATGGTTCAAGGATGGTCGGGAACTGAAAACGGATGCCGGCTCACATCGCATCATGCTGCCCGCGGGTGGTTTATTCTTTTTAAAGGTGAGTTCAGGCCCGAAACTCTATCATTATCGCGAGTTGTCTTTCACCGCATCGCATCGCAGCATAACATATCATTCGCAATTCAATGGAACTACTCCCCATTGATGATTCTGCCTCCTGAGAAACGCAACATTTGCGCATAAATTTGCTCATATTATTTTATGCGCTTCCGAATGGCTGCATTTTGATCGGAAAGCAAAACAAAATGCAGACGGCATAACAAGCATAACAATAATAAGAATCCGAGAAGGGGGACACTGTGCCCCCTTTTTTTTTTAAGGTTAGGCCTGAGAAACACTTTGGCAGTGTCTAGTGTCAGTCTATGGCTGAGAATTAGAGATGGCAATGTTGTAAGATGTAAAAGGATTTCTTAATATTTTTTTAAAAAAAGCTAAACATGTTTAGATTAATAATGTCAAAAATATTCAGTATTTAAAAATAAATTTAAAAAGTTTTGGAATTTGAAATGTCAAAAATATTCAGTATTTAAAATCACGTTTGAAAAATTGATATTTAAAATGTTTGTAATGAAATACAAAATATTTAAAAATTAGTAAAATATCAAAAGGTATTAAATTAATCGTATCTTATTTAAAACTTAATTTACCTAAATATTATTATTATTTTTTAAAATTTCAAAATATAATTCTTTATCAGATAAAAATAACTCTTTAACTCAAAAAAGCTATAACAATCTTTCAAATATTCTAGATATTTCCTCCTATCTTTAATATATCGTCCAATGCTCATCTCTAAGATCCGACCCCGCCCACTAAAAACCCTGCGTGCGTGCACATTTCACAATTTCAGCTAACGAGACGCAGTGCGGGGTGGACAAGGGGAAGGGGGAAAAGGGTGCGATGATTTCCCCAGCCATCCAAATCTCCTTTCCCCGCATTGCAGTTGTTGTGTTTATATTAAATTTGTTGCCACCCCCCGCAAAGATTTTTTCATTAAATGCAACAAAATGTTATGTTTTTTTTTTATACAACATATAAATTGTTGTTGTTCTTCCTTTGAATGGAATTCAACAAATTATTGCAGCCTGAGTGCGTTTTGAATTGAAATTTTGTTAAATTGTTAAAATAATGTTAAATGGGTTGCAATATTTTGGACGCCAGTGTCGTCAAGCCGGACGTCACTTTCAGAGAGAGCCAAAGTATATCCGGACTGGGGTAGGGATGGCAATTGAGATGAGGCTGGGGTTGGAGAAGGGTTTGAGGTGGGGGAATAAATCATTAAAAGCCGCCTCGAAGCACTTTGCATCATATAAATACATATATATGTACGAGTATATAAAGTCAGTTATGCTTGGGCATATCTCGGATGAGGCAGACAAGGGCAATTTGTTGCTCCCTCCTCGTTTATTTTTATTGTTTTCAATGGCATTTTGGCAGGCATTTTTGGAATCCGTCGGACGAATCCTAAGTGACTTGTCGGCGAGCTTACAGTTTGTTGCCAATTAAAACTGAAGAGGCCGAGTGATTAAGGCACAAACACAGACCCTATGGGGTTGCAAGTGTTTTTTTTGCCCTGTTTACTTTTTTTTAATTAAATTAAATTGCGTATACGCAACATACTGACCCGGGTCCAGACAACTCACGTTTTTACTTTTCCCTTCCCTTTCAGTTTCAGCTTCAGTTTGGGCTTCAGTTTTATTTGATTTTGGTTGAGCAATTTCGTTACTTTTTGATCTTTGTGACCGTGTGACACGTGTCGACTTAAGTCCTCAACTACTTAATACCCATCCGGTTTACACATATCTCTAATAATGTCTCTAATCTCTCTCTCTCTTCTCTTTCTCCACTTTTGCAGGTCATTCATTCGAGACGGGAGAGCGATGCGGGCACTTATTGGTGCCAGGCCAAGAACGAGTTCGGCGTGGCGCGCTCCAGGAATGCAACGTTGCAAGTCGCATGTAAGTAGATCAAGTCTCAGTAAATACTCCTTACATAACTTATTTTTAGTATCTAATTTATCAATTCTGTGAATTTTAGCAAAATCGATAGACGCGTTAGGGTTGCAATTTCTAAAAATATAGATTTTTCTTAGGAAATAATTTTATGTTAGTCAAAATTTTAATTGGATTTCTGTTAAATATATTAGAAACCTTGTAAAACTTCTTTTTACTATCTAATTTATTTATTCTGTGAATTTTAGCAAAATCGCTTGATGCGTTTGAGTTGCAATTTCTAAAAATATAGACTTTTCTCAAGAAATAATTTTATATCAGTCAAAATTTTAATTGTGTTTCTGTTAACTATATTAGAAACCTTGTAAAACTCCTTTAAATACTTTTATATATGCAAACTGTAAGTTTCAAGAAAATCGCACGAGGCGTTAGGGTTGCAATTTTAAAAAGCATAGGTTTTTTATTCCATTATTGGCTTGCCAATCTTCAAATTGGACCTGACTCAGACATTCTACAGCTCTTTTTGTCTGGGGTTGTTGCTGTTAAGTGCGCATTTAATAAAAGCCACAATAGGCATAAGTACGAAAACCAAACAAAAAAATAGCTTTTAATGACATTGATCGATTGACGTTGCACATTTTCATTTTCAGCTAATGAACTTTTGTGGCTTGCATTTCAGCAAGTTTTCGAGCCCCTCCGAAAAATGTTACTGCATTGCATGTCCAGTTTCAGTTCCTGTTTCCGTTTTGGTCCGTGTCCGTGTTTGTATTCACGTTACTTTCTAATTAATAAAATAAAGCACTCGCAGAAATGTTTTGTAATTGATATGGCAACACGATGGGGCGTTTTATTTTTGGGGCTGCTCTGCGCGTTGCCAAGGGCTGTTCCCAAGCAGATTAATTAATAATAATGCGGCGCACGAGCCACAGCCCCAAAAAGATTTTCAATTCAGTTTGTGCCACAGTCCTTGAGCTCATTTAAAGGGTTATCAACTCTGGCATTTGATAGTCTTCGCCTGTTTATCTTTCATCTCCAACAACATTTTACATTGGCATGCCAATCTATGTTGATTCGTTGCACAACTCAAAGCGATTTGAGGCTGTCTTTGTTGCCTGCAGCAGCAACTGAAGTTAAAGTGAATTGTGCGTCTTACTCAAGTGCATTTCGCATTTTATATTCAACATTTTTATACCCAGTAGTACGTGGAAAGGCCCAGAAAGGGTCGTTTAGTTAATTTATTTAGTTTAGAGAAAATTCTTGGACTTAAATGAGCCTTAACCTTCCAAAAGCATCAAAAATTCATCAGTTTGCTGAAAAACAACCTCAGAGAACTCAAAAAATATGTCAGCTAGACTTATTAAATTTGGAATGCAATGTCTTCTTAGCTAAGTTAATATATATTTTGTATTTTGATGGAAAACAGAGTTAAAAAACTCGGATAGTATATGAGCTTAGGATATTTAATTTGCAGTAGATAGTTCGAATTTAAATATTTTTAATGTTCCCTGCCAATTGTATCCGTTTGCTTAAATTAGCGGTGGGCACGCAGTGGCTCCGGGAGCAGCGGCTGCTCCCAACATAGGTAGACTCTAATAGGGTTGTTGTTGATGTTGTTGTAGTGCTCCCGGGTTCAAATTTTATGCCCACCGCTGGCTTAAATAGTCCCAGAGAACTCAGAACCTATTTGAACTAATGTCATCAAATTTGATATGTAGTTTCATCTAGGCCAAAGTAATAAAATTTTTGTAACTTTACCTTTATGCCTAAATATATCTAGTATCATATTGAAAAAAGCTTATCTAGAAATATGTATTCTTATTGTTTGGGCTTAACTACAGAATATCTGCTCGTTGAGCAAAGATAACTCAAGTATTTTTACATTTTTCAATATCTGTTTGAGCAATAAAAAACGAAATACGCATTGCAAATGGCAAAGCTTATTAATATTGCAGCAGATGCAGCTCAAAGTCCCTGGACAGGCATCATTATCAAGCTTTTTATTGGCATATCGAGTGGAAGAACGGGAAAAGAACGAAGGATAAAGGTAGAGAATGAGGCATTTCAAATAGCAGACGCATTAAATATGAAGAATACTCGAGGCAGCAGGCACTTGGCCATGGCGAAAAGGGATGAACCAAGTTTCCTCTGTCGTTTCACCTGAGCGTCCATTCGGACAGTTATTAATATTGAATCAATCAAAGCTTAACTCTCTAGCTATCTTGCTTACACTTTCTCACTCACTCTCTCTATCTGTCTGTCTCTGTCTATTGCAGTTTTGCGCGATGAGTTTCGACTGGAGCCGCAAAACACTCGAGTTGCCCAGGGCGAGGTGGCACTGATGGAATGTGGTGCACCACGTGGTTCGCCAGAGCCACAAATCTCCTGGCGCAAGAATGGACAAACATTGAATCTGAATGGCGGCAATGGAGGCAACAAGCGCATTCGCATCGTGGACGGCGGCAATCTGGCCATCCAGGATGCCCGTCAGTCGGACGATGGGCGTTACCAGTGTGTGGTCAAGAATGTGGTCGGAACACGCGAGTCTGCGACAGCTTTTCTCAAAGTGCACGGTAGGAATTCGAACTCTCGTCTCTGTTATCTTGTAATGCAACTCTCTCTCTCTTTCTCTTTGTTTGCAGTGCGTCCTTTTCTCATACGTGGACCGCAGAATCAGACGGCCGTCGTGGGCAGCTCCGTTGTCTTTCAGTGTCGCATTGGCGGCGATCCCCTGCCGGATGTCCTGTGGCGTCGCACTGCCTCCGGCGGAAATATGCCTCTACGTAAGTATCTCCAACACCGTCTCCATCTCATGTTCAATTAACCGAAAGTGCTGCGTCCGCCATTTTGCTAGTTTTTCATTTCAAATGAAATTTAAGCTTTTTATTTACCATATTTGCATTCCCTTTACTTCCCCCAAAAAACAGGGGTAAAGAATTCGCACACACGACTGTAAATAACAACAACAAGCAGCAACAAAAAAAAGTTTGTTTTTTGCGGTTGCTTTGGCCTTTGGCCTGTGGCTTTTCATGTTTGAACTGACTGCATTTGCTGAATTACACTGCGCAAAATCATGTCAAAACAACAGGCTGGCACATATTAATAAAAAAAATAAAAATTTAAGACAAATTTATTAATGAAGAGAGCCTAGTTTATAGAGAATCTTCTCAACCATATTAAAACTTTTCTGCAATCAAATAAAAGTAATAGAGTAATTTTAAAACTTTTGCTTAATCAAAGATTTCAAGAAGATAAGTATAATATTTAGGACCAAGCTTCTTCCCTCAATATTCTCTTTATTGGAATTCTAACGTCAAATTTAATTTCCGACCCAGTTGACAATATAATTTTTTCTATCAGGGGTGCCACAGAAATTGCTTTCACTTTATTTGACTTAAATTTGTATGAAATTTATGTCAAATTCAGGCGAAAGCGATTCCTGTGGCACCCCTGTATATATTAAAGTCTATTCTTATTCTATAATATCTGGAAATAATCCAATCTTATCCAAACTGTCTTTTTTAAAAATATCTTTGAAAATGTTTACTTTTTTTTAAGTATTCTTCCTCTTAGATTATTTTTTCTATCTTATTCCTTAACTTTACACCTTACACCGAACATTTTACTCAGAATAATTCACTGTCTTCAATATTGTCATTGACATTATAATATAAAATTAATAATCTTTTCTCCCTGCCTAATTTCTTTCGAAGAAATCGTTTCAAGTTTACTATCTTAATTACTTAATATGGGAATTTTTTTTACATCTTTAAGCAATTATTTCTGTTTATGGAAGTACTATATATTTGTAATTTTTATAAACTAAATCTTTTTTTTAAATAAGATCTGCTATGTGAAGCTTTTTATTTTGTCACCTCAGCTTTTAAACTCTCTTTTTTAAAAAATCGAAAACTAATTTTTTCCCTAACTCTTTTTTTTCAATATTTACAAAAAAAAAAAAAAAAAAATGTTTTTATTTTGAAACTTGTCACTAAGTATTACTTGCTGTGTAATAAACACCTACGATGTCAGCCTGTTAGTAACTGATATAGTTTGTCTGTTATTGTTGTTGTTGTTGTTGTTAGTGCGGTTGTGGTGGTGGTGGGGTTGGTGGGGCAGCAGCAGCACCACCAACGCCATCCAACTGGGCAAACACAACTGTAACTTTTAATTCCGTTAATTGCCAATCTCTGTTGGCAGCAATCAACAATTTTGCTTGCACAACACTCGACTGACTCGACTCGACTCGACTGTTGCAATGTTGTCCTTCAGACAGGACGCACCCTAGCCTAGACCAAAGAGTGCAACACACACACACACACACACCACAACTGAGAGGGGTTGTAGCTAGACAAACCCTCGCAAAAGCTAGTTACGCTTCTTTAAACTGCCCTCGCAGCCAGGCAAAGGCAAAGGAAAAACATTTCCTTTTGCTTTGGACTTGGGCTAAACTTTTGTTAAGCAAACAATTGGCACAGTGGCCACTGAAGAAGGAGGACAACAACATCGACAACAGCAACAACAACATCGACAACAACTGCACATTTAAAACCTATTTGGCAGCAAGGCAACGAAGCAAAAAGAAAGCAAAGTTGCTGTGCTTGTTGTCTGCTCAATCTCTTATTGTAAGGCCAGAAGAAGCACCACTAAAGGTGGAATCTCACCCACTTCTCGCTGGCTTACTTTGCTGCGGTTATTTGAGGAGCACCCCTCCCTCCCCTCTTGGCCATTTTTACGCTACTTGAACTACTAACGAAGTAGAAGAAGACGATGTCGACGTGCTTTAGTTGCTCGCTTTTTCTTGCTTTCGTTTCTGCTTTTGGTCGAAAACTCAGTCAAACTCACATGAATCTTTACTGACATCCGCCAGCCCCATCTCATCTTCTTCTCTCTTCTAACTTACTTCCGACAGGTCGTGTGCACATACTTGAGGACCGCAGTCTGAAGCTGGACGACGTCACGCTCGAGGACATGGGCGAATACAGTTGTGAGGCGGACAATGCGGTCGGCTCAATTACGGCCACGGGCATTCTCACAGTTCACGGTAAATTAATTGACCCAACCCAACCCTCCGGAATGTATTCCTAAACTCTCTCTCTCTCCCTTACCCTTTAGCACCCCCGAAATTCATAACGCGTCCCAAGAATCAGCTGGTCGAGATCGGCGATGAGGTGCTCTTCGAGTGCCAGGCAAGCGGACATCCCCGCCCCACCCTCTACTGGTCCGTCGAGGGCAACAGCTCCCTGCTGCTGCCGGGCTACCGTGACGGTCGCCTGGAGGTAACGCTCACGCCCGAGGGTCGCTCGGTGCTTTCGATTGCGCGCTTTGCTCGCGAGGATTCCGGCAAGGTGGTCGTCTGCAACGCCCTCAACGCCGTCGGCAGCGTCAGCAGTCGCACCGTGGTCACTGTGGACACCCAGTTCGAGCTGCCGCCTCCGATTATCGAGCAGGGTCCGGTCAATCAGACCCTGCCCGTCAAGTCGATTGTGGTGCTGCCCTGTCGCACGCTGGGCACTCCGGCACCTCAGATCTCCTGGTACCTGGACGGCATACCCATCGATGTGCAGGACCACGAGCGACGCAATCTCTCCGATGCCGGCACTCTGACGGTCTCCGACCTGCAGCGCCACGAGGACGAGGGACTCTACACCTGTGTGGCCAGCAACCGCAACGGCAAGTCCTCCTGGAGTGGCTACCTACGACTGGACACTCCCACCAATCCGAACATCAAGTTCTACCGTGCCCCCGAGCTCTCCACGTACCCGGGACCTCCGGGCAAGCCCCAGTTGGTGGAGAAGGGCGAGGACTCGGTCACCCTGAGCTGGACACGCAGCAACAAGGTGGGTGCGTCCAGTCTGGTGGGCTATGTGGTGGAGATGTTTGGCAAGAACGAGACCGACGGCTGGGTGGCTGTCGGCACCCGGATCCAGAACACGACGTACACGCAGCTGGGCCTCGTGCCGGGCGTCAACTATTTCTTCCTGATACGCGCCGAGAACTCGCACGGATTGTCGTTGCCCAGTCCGATGTCGGAGCCCATTGCCGTTGGCACGGTAAGTACACTGGAAAAACAGATCATTTTGTAAAATCAAGAACATTCATCTTAAATATTTTGTTCTTGAAATAAGAATATTTTAAGACCAAATTACTAAAACTAAGAATATTAATCTTGAAAATCGTAAGTTCTTAATATAAGAATAACATTCTCAAATTTAAATATTTTGCTCTTAATATAAGACCATTTTAAGACCAAATTACTTAAATATTCTTAATATAAGAATAACATTCTCAAATTTAAATATTTTGCTCTTAATATAAGACCATTTTAAGACCAAATTACTTAAACCAAGAATATTGTTATAAAAAATCTTAAGTTCTTAATATAAGAATAAAAATCTTAGAGCTTAGATCTTTTTCTCTTAACAACAACGCTCTTTTTGAGACTTAGAATTCACAACTGGCTCTGGCTTCAACGTCAGCACAACGGAACTGATGATAGAGATTAAGATTGATTTGAGATTTTTTGTCTTGAGTATTCAAAACTTTTTGGTCTATAAATAAGAACATATAATCTTAAAAAAATAATAATTTTTATTCTTATACTAAGATTTGTGGTCTTGAAAATATAGGAATTTATGATCTTAAAAATAAGAACTTGTTCATAATTGAAATGTTCTTACAATCAAGATGTGTCTTCTTACTTCAAGACCAAAGTTCTTAGTTCTGAGACCAAAATCTTGATTTTAGATCCTTTTTTTATCAGTGTAGTTGTTCTCTTGCATTTAACTACATCCGCTAACCCAACCTCTTCCTCTTCTTCCGCTGTGCAGCGTTATTTCAATAGCGGCCTGGATCTGAGCGAGGCACGCGCCAGTTTGTTGTCCGGCGACGTTGTGGAGCTCACAAACGCCAGTGTTGTGGACTCGACCAGCATGAAGCTCACCTGGCAGGTAAGTCGCGATGAAAACCAGCTCCCTTTCTGGGGATACAGTTCAGCTAAAATGCATTTCTGTTTCCACATGCAGATCATCAACGGCAAATACGTCGAGGGCTTCTACATCTACGCCAGGCAGTTGCCCAATCCCACGGCAAACAATCCCCAGCCGGTAACTGCCAATGCCAATCCGCTATTGGCCTCGGTCGGTACCGCCTCTGCCCCGTCTTCCTTGTCGGCCACCGCCTCCGCCTCCGCATCGGCTTTGATTTCGACAAAACCAAATATTGCCGCTGCAGGGAAACGTGATGCAATGGAATCCTCCCAACAACAACAGCAGCAGCAACAGCAACAATCGCTGTCGTCACTGTTTAGCAACAAATACCGCATGCTCACGATACTGAACGGAGGTGGCGCCTCGTCCTGTACGCTGACGGGATTGCTGCAGTACACGCTCTATGAATTTTTCATTGTGCCCTTTTACAAGTCCGTCGAGGGCAAACCTTCGAATTCGCGCCTCGCACGCACCCTCGAAGATGGTAAGTACTCATATCCCAGCCAATTTTGGCTCCTTTGATGTAATATTTATGCATGGACTAAAGTAGGCAAACACGAGTTTTGCAGTTGCCAAAAGTCTAATGAACCATGTGAGGAAATATTCAGCAAACCATATAAATACCTTCACATTCAACCCCCATACAAAAAAAGAAAGAAAACAGCAACCCCTCGAAGAGGAAAAGAGGGGGTAGTTGTGACAAATGCATTGCAACAATAAACCAATTCAATAAAGGGATATAAATGCCTTATGCCTCCTATCCCAGCTGCCATGCGGGTTCCAATAATCGCACATAATATCCAGGGGTCGCATAAAGAACACAACAAAAAACGGGGGCTGGCATATAAAATGTATGTCAACCATTGAAGCAATGGCATGAAAAAAAAGCGAATCAGTCGAAGGCTCAGTCGCTAAAGGATATCGACAGGATATGCGTCTCCCACGTAGGTTCAATACACGTGGACGATGAGCTGAAGAGCCAATTTATGTGTGTGTGTGTTGCATTTTCAATGTGACGCTTTCCATTTGTGTCACATGTGGCACGGTAGTTAAGGAATGCGTAAGAAAACTGTAAACTGCCTTTTCAATTATTGATATATTAAATTATAAATATTTTTTTTGAAGATGTAACATCTTCCATAGACTCGGTAATGTTAATGTGCCAACAGAGAGAGGTTAAGCAAAAGGATGGAAAATCATCTTATGCTTGCCTCTAATCTTATTTGATTATTTTAGGAAATTAATAGATAATATTTAGCGCAATTTTTATTTATTAAATTTTTATTTATTAACTGCGAAATATTTATATGAATCCCAAGTAACAATGTCATAATAAGTCTTGTTAGCGTAATCATAGGCTGCAGAAGGAAAGGAATCTGTCATTAGCTCATTTGATGAATGAATGACAATCTACAGTGGCTCACAGCTTAAAGTATGCAGTGCAACTTTTAACTTCAAATTTAAAGATTTTCAAATATCGTTAATATATTGGCATTAATGGTCATTTAAATTCCGTTTGAATGACACAAAACCTTCCTTAAGTGCCTTCCATTAAGTACCCTTCGAAAACTTCAAATTAATGTAAAATTCAATTTTCAAAACTTTTTTTGTTGCAAAAAAATTCTTTTCTCAATTCTAATGCAAAAAAAAAATTTCAAAAATCTTTTCGCTTAAATTTTTTATAATTTTTTGAAAATTGCTAAAAATTCCTTTTTTGTATGAAAAGGAGGAAAAAGGGGTTAAAATAGTAAATTTTAGCGATTTTCAAAAAATCATAAAAAATATGAGCGAATAAATATTATTGCACTGCATACTTTAATCTGTGAGCCACTGTATATTTGTAACTATTTCTTCCTCTTTATAATTTGCCTCTCTCTAACTTAACTGTATATTCAACTTTATCATTCTCTTCTGAATGACAATTTCTTATTGACAATTTGTTATCAAACCAGCCAAATATTCGTCACAACTAAGTACGATGTACGAGTATCTCAACGAAACTCTCGCTGGATTACAGAGTTTATATATTTAGTTGTTGCCTCTTGACTAAGACACATATCCTACCGATGCCACCTGATAAGACTGTCCAGAATTTCAACGTATACACGTATTTTTCTCGCTTTTCTCTGTGCCTTTTTTTTCTGGCGTTGGTAAAATGCAAAAATGCCAACTCGACAGTCGAAACTTTGCAGACAGGTTTATCACTTCATTTTATCACCGAAAACTTCAAAAGAGCGCTACCAAAAAGTGAACAATTCTCAATGAGGCGACTTTTAGAAAAATAATTAAATACAAAAATAAAGTAAACGAAAAAAAAGAGACAGAATAATAAAAAAGGAAGCAGCTAAAAAAAGAGAGGACAGATTCAGGAATTTCGGGCAGGCAAATGTCAGAGAAGCAGCGAAAGAGTGAGAGCGGGCGACAGTGCTGCAAATAAGTCAACAAACGGTGTGGCAGCTGCAATATATAAAATGCACAAACGCGGCACCAAAAGCGCCCTCTGTCGACGGTTTTCAGTTGGAAAGGGAATCTGTCGCGGTCTGCGGGGTTTGTCGCAATGTCGTCTGGCTCTTCAAATCAAAACTCATTTCGTATGCATCACATTTCCACTTGCGCGTCTGACTTTTCTTGACAACAACAACAACTGCAACAGCAGCAACAACAACTTGAACGACAACAACAACTCAAAGAAATTGCCAACGCAATTGTGTAAAGATAAACAACAATTATTGCTGCCGCTGCTGCTGCGTTGCATGTGCCACATCCCCTAAGCGCTGTCTCTCTCACTCCCAACTGCACCACTGTGCACAGTGGCTCGAAAATTTGATGCACGTTTGTTAGTCCTGTGAAGGGAAAAGCCACACAGGAAACATTCGGCACAAGTCCTTCAGCTCAAACGGAAGTGAGCACACAGGGATACAGGTGCTGCAAAATATCTATGGAAAAATGAAGTCTTAACGCTTAGGCGACTAGCAAATACCCTGCAAATTGAGCAGAGAAGTTAAATTGAGAGAGAGTGGAGAGTGGAAAATGTACAAAAATTGAGAGAAAACTTTAAATGAACAGGAAAACAGGTGGAAGATAATTCGAGAAATTTTAATAATAAATACTCCGAGCAAATTCGAGAAAGATACAGAATAAAGTCTTTAGATATATGTAGAGCAGGGGTGGGCACAAAATCTGAACTCGGAAGCACTACAACAATATCAACAACCCTATTAGAGTCTGACTAAGTTGGGAGCAGCATCTGCTCCCGGAGCCACTACGTGCCCACCGCTGATGTAGAGTATGTCATAATTTCTATCAAAAATTTTTTGGGAAAGTTGTAGAAAGTTCTAACAGAATTTTAACAAAAATAAATAAAATTTATTACGATTATCAGTAGAAAATAAAGTAAATGATGTGTAGAATAATGATAAAGTAGGTTATCTAATAATGCTATGCAATCCACTTCTAAGAGAGATTTCAAAAGCAATGATAACAAATTGTAGAAGGAATCAACGAAACATAGTTTGTCTTTTATGTTGATGTATCATACCTTTAAAAAAAACCTGATTAATTTTTTTTTCTTTGCCTCCAGAGCAGATGAATGAATTGGAATCATAAAATGATGTCGTCATTATCTAGATAGATCATCTGCGTAACTTTTCGACTAATATTCTGATACTGGCAAAGACATTTCAATTGCCATTTTGGCCAATTGGTTTTTGCCAAATGCAACGTGCAACACAATTTGTACAGCAATTGCCTGCGGGTCGTATATGCCACACAATGGCAGCTACGTGTTAAGCGCGTCATCAGCCACGTCTAAAAATAGAAGAAACAAATGAAAACAAAAAACATGGAAATAAAAGTCAGGGAAATCCCCCCAGCAACAGACAAAAGCCTGACGAGCACTTTAGCATGTCGCAGAACAAAGCAAAAAAAAAACAGAAGAAAAGGAAAAGGAAAAGAGGAGAAAGCAATGCTAGCTACTCTCGGCTCCTAAGTATTGCTAACCCTATAGATACATATATATCTAGACGTTGCACCTATTTAGAGATGTTGCTTTCTACTGTTGTTGCTCTTGTTGTTTTGTTTCGCATTCGCACGTGTGTTTATTTAAAGAAATTGCTTCAGCCAGACTGAGAACTGGAACGATTGTGGGAGTTGGGAGTGGAAGTGGAAAGGAAATAAATAAACAAATGAAGATGAGCTTTTGAAGTGTGGCACAACGTGAGTTGCACTCACTTGATGTATGCAGCACTCTCCCCCCTTCCCGCATCTAAATATAGACCCTTCCATGTGTGTCACAAGAGACCCGGAAACTGTGAAAAACTATTTTCCGCTTCAAGTCTAACCAACTAACTAAATGGCAATTAATTAGTGGGAAATGGCAAAGGAAAAGGTGGCTCATTAGACTTTGCCAGCAGCTGGCGAAAACAATCAAAAACGCATCTACAACCCTTTTTAAAACCCAACGGACCGCAAACCTAAATCATAATTTCATATTTTCATATTTTCCCTAATTTTTCAGTGCCCAATGATGCGCCATTTGGCATGGAGGCCGTTTTGTTGAATGCCTCCGCGGTGTTCCTGAAGTGGAAGGCGCCCGAGCTGAAGGAACAGCACGGTAAGTTTGCCATCTCAACCTTTTATTGAGCACTCTTTTATACCCTAACCTTTAACACTCTTCCAGGTCTGTTGCTCTATTATCACGTCATTGTGCGCGGCATCGACACGGCTCACAATTTCTCGAGAATCCTGACAAATGTTACCATTGATGCTGCGTCGCCTACTTTGGTCTTGGCCAATTTAACTGAGGGCGTTATGTACACAGTGGGCGTGGCAGCGGGTAATAATGCTGGCATTGGTCCGTACTGTGTGCCGGCCACGCTGCGTCTCGATCCGATAACGAAGCGTCTCGATCCGTTCATTAATCAGCGGTAAGTTTTTTATCTTTCATCTTAACTTAATTTTTAGATTATACTTTTTATAAATTAAAAAATATTTAACATATTCTGAAGCAATAAATGCAAGAAAATAATTGGATTCGACACAAATTAACAAACTTTAATTCATCTATTATTTATTTTTGAATTTTCGACTCAAAAAAAATTATTTAACAGTAAGATTTAACATTTAAAAAAAATGTATGTTTAATATTTGATATACAAATTTAAAAAAAGGGGAAGAATTTTTAAATGTTAGAACTGCAAATATTTGCGTATATTTATAACAATTATAATTTAAGATTTATCAAAATTATTTCATATTTTGGAAATTAGAATGTCTAAATCAAGAATGCATTTTTTTATCTGTGTTAAAATTTAATTTTCGTACTTTTTTTATTTTTTTGTTATTTTAAAATACTTGAAACAAAAAATGTATTTGTATTTTTATAAAATTCTTTTTAGAGTTTGGTAAGATTTATATTTTAATTCTAGGATTAATTAACTCCTTTTTTAATTTTTCTGTTGTTGTCCTTTGCAGCTATCCCATCAATCAGGAGCATGTTAACGACGTGCTGACACAGCCCTGGTTCATAATACTCCTCGGCGCCATTCTGGCCATCATGATGTTATCCTTTGGCGCCATGGTCTTTGTGAAGCGCAAGCACATGATGATGAAGCAGTCTGCACTGAACACCATGAGAGGTGAGTACCACATGCAGAGCACTCCATCCCTGGTTCTCCCTGGGGAAGCTGCTGGGCTGCATCCGTTGCGGCCAGCGAGCGGAACTTCCTTCCTACACACACACACATAAATATACACAGAGACATTTGCATATATAAATAACGCTAATTTTGCATTGTTCGCGAGTCACACACACACACACATATACACACCCTCGCACAACAAAATAGGTGCGAATAAATATTTTAGCAGCACGAATTTTCGTGCCGAGCGCATAATAGAAATTAACATTTTGCACGTGACGGCCTTCGTTCCCTCTTTTTTCCTCTCTCTCCAAAACCCCTCCTCTCCCATTCCCCACTCCCCTTTGCTGCAATTATGCATTTAGTTTTGTGTGCATTATTAACCAACCAACAAGTTGGCTGTGCGTCCCTGGCATGTTCAGCATTTCGAGTTCGTGTTCGAGCTCGAGTTGTCGAGGGGCAAGGAACCAGAACTTGTGGTCTAATTGAAATTAGCAGCATTGCGGGGAGTGTGAAGAGAGAGAGGGGAAAGAGAGGGGAAGAGAATGTCCTGTGTGTTGACTACAAAATGTGGCACTGTTGCTTAGGCTTTCGGTTGCTTTGGTTTAGCTGGTTGCACACAGCAGTAAACGATTGTCAGAGCTTGTGGCAGACGCCCAGATACATTTAACTCTACAACTGATGGGGCATGCAACATGCGAGTGGAAATTGGAATTGCAGCGAAAATTGGATAAAATCAATTAGTTGTGATATATGATAATTCGATAATGAGATAAGGACAAACTTGGAAATGGCAGGATGTTGAAAGAGACTTTAAACCAGCGGTGGGCACGATATCTGAATTAGGGAGCCCTACAACAATAACAACCTTATTAGAGTCTACCTAAGTTGGGAGCAGCCGCTGCTCCCGGAGCCACTGCGTGCCCACCGCTGCTTTAAACCATAGTTCGCTTACTTATAGATTTGTTTTTAATATTTGAAAGTGTGAAGCTGGTATGTTTTCTTTTATTAAATAAAGCCAATAAATTTTAGTTGCCCTTATTACAAATATCTTTGACTATATGCTACTAGCAACCAATTTATTTTTCTATCTACTACTTTTCAAAGTATCTTATGAAAGACAACCTTACCAATTCTAGTAAGTTTTCTGCAGTCATCCACCTCTCATTTTATGATTTCCTCTAAGTATATATATTTACACATGTTAAAGCTTAAAGACAATTTTTATACGTTTTTCTTCTATTAAAGAGACTCCAAAAAGTATGCTCTATTTAAAACAAAAGCGAAATTCATGCGAAAGAGAATTGAAAACAATGCTTGTTAAGCTCTGCCCTTCAGTCCGTCTGCCATTTTCAATTTCAATAGTTCACAATATAGTTGTAATACCATTTTTTTCTCGCACCCATTTAAGGGAGGAGGCAGAACAATTTTTAACTTTCGGATTGTTGAACAAGCCGCAGCTAACCGACAATTTAAACAAGGGCAAAAAAAAAGGCGTTGCATATTCATGGGGCGCCACTTGCCACATAAACTAAGCAGGGAAAAGCGCAAAGCGCACAGCTTTTCCAGGGGCAGCTCACCTGAATGTCAGCCATAGACAATAAAAGTGCAACAACAACAAGGACGACAATAAGGGGCACAACAATAGCCATAAAATAGTCGCCTGATGTGCAGTTATAACCCGGGGACAGTTTAATTGGTGCATTTTTTATGCAATATTTATTTATGTTTTTTTTTACCTTTTCCTGTGCAAGTATTTTTGTAGAGGGAGTGCGACAACTGGAAAATTGACAATAATTTATTTGATTTTTCACTGTCTGTGTGTGTGTGTGTGACAAAGTGGTGGAAATTGCGCATACGCCCCCTCGTCTCGCACCGATATAATATTATTTTAATGCGCTGAATTTATAGCTTTGCAGCGCGACATTTAAATCCCAAAAGCCAGCGCAAAAACACTTTCGCTGCTATTTCGCCTATTTTTTATGAACTCGAAATTGCACAATAAAAAACGAGTCTCAAGTGCAAACAAATTAAAAATACATAATAATACTTTAAATTTGCTTAAAGAGACACACTTTAAAAATGATTAAAATTTTGTGTGATATTGTGTTTGGGAACATCGAACAATGGCTTTTGTATTTTTGTTAATTTCCGGCTACAATTCATTTGCTTTACAATTTGTTGCAAAACATTTAATTGCTCTGTCTCATCATGTGTCCCTCTCACTAACTCTTTGTCTGTCTCTGTCTATCTCTTTTTACCTGCAGGCAATCACACGAACGACGTGCTCAAAATGCCGAGTCTGTCGACGCGCAATGGCAACGGCTACTGGCTGGATGCCTCCACCGGCGGCATGGTGTGGCGCACCTCGCCCAGCGGCGACGCCCTCGACATGCAGAAGGATCACATCGCCGACTACGCGCCCGTCTGTGGTGCAAGTGCCGGCGCTGGTGGCGCCTCCGGCAGCGCCGGCGGTGGCAACATCGATGATATTCATGGACACGCCAGCGAACGCAACCATCAGCGGTAAGTTTTTTGCAACAGAATCATCACAAAAAATGAGAGAAAAAAACTGAATTTAACTGGGGACCCACTCAAAAGCAACGACAATAAAAATTCACCAAACTGTGAAATTGCATTTTTCTGGCGCGTCGAAAAATGTTCGTAGCATTTTCACTTTTTTTTTTTGTATTTTCGTTTGCTTTCTTTTTGTTTTTGTTTTTGTTTCTGTTTCGACGCCAACAAAATCAAGTTAGAAATGGAGATGTTGGCACGCTATTTATGTTGATTTTCGGCACAGGCAGTGGACACCTCCTAACGATGCAGGAGTCGAGTCGGAGTGTCCCAATGGACACTTTCCAGAGTGGCTGCATAGTTTTCCGCCTCCCCGTGGGCACAAATGTAATTACCAGGGTGTTGAGCAGTTGGCTCTACCTTGAAGCAGCTTTAACTGGTCAGCTTTAAGTGTTGTTTGCCTTGTGGGGAATGTGTTTCTTGATTACATTTAAAATGTTGAAATTTTTATGGAATTGAAGGGATGAGAGTGATTATTCTTATGTTAAGGGAAAACACGTTCAATTTCACTACATTATTATTTTCAACTGTTTATTTAGAGTGTATAAATGTGTTTGTTTGAACAGATTTATTGAAAAAAAGAAAATTAAATCTCTTTGATTGATCCATATAAGAATTAGAATTTTAGTTGATTTAAAATATGTCTCTGATATATTTTATTAATAGAATATACCTTCGAATATTTATAAAATGCTACCTTGAGTAGTTGCTAATTTATATGTCATTGATAGATTTTGAACTAACAAAGTTGTGATTAATTGACGAAAAATATCATTGATTAATTCAAATCAGGGATTAAAACCCTAACCGAAACCGTCACCTTTAACCGGTAAAAACCGATTGACATTTGAAACCGTAACCGAAACCGTAACCGAAAAAAAAATTTTCATCTGACCGAAACCTTTAAACCGAAACTCTGTAAACCGAAATAACCGATTAGAAACCGTTTCATTTATAAGGGTTAATTTCGGTTATTCATACATCTTAAAATACACTTTTAATTACAATTTTTATAATAAAAATTGAAAAAAAGTTTTATTTTTAATTGATATTTTAAAAATTGCAAATAAGAGTTATGGTTTAACTTTAAAATACAATTTTAAAAACATGTTTTATTATTAATTTTTGTTATACAAATTTAAAAATAATTTAAAACGAAAAACTTTGAACTGTTTTTATTTATTCCGACTCATAAGTCTAGTTTGCGATCTCTAATATTTTGTTATTAGTTTTGTATTTTATTTTTGATTTGTTTTTTTTTATTTTTAATTTTGATTTTTATGTAAAATATATTTTTACAAAGAATTTTTTTTTTTTTGAGAACCGAAACCATACCGGTATTTCAAAACCGAAACATACGAAAACCGGTTCACCGTTACGAAACCTTTATTCAAAGATTTTGCATAACCTATAACCGAAAACCTAAATGCGAACATAACCGAAACCGTAACTGAAACCGATATTCGTTTCGGTTTTAATCCCTGATTCAAATTATATCATTAAAACATATTTCATATTTTTGGGTTGGTATAAAAAGATTTGAATGGAGAAAAATGTGGTTGGCAGAAAATTCAGAGCTGTACATTTAAAATACTGTCTTTGATTATAAATGTAGTTTTTGAAACCATTTTTTTATAATTTGAATTTTCTTGTTTAAGCCATATATAATTATTTCGTTATATCACATAATTGTGGCCAACATAAAAAATGTAACATACATTTTGGGGTCCAACCGAAACATGTTGTGCGTTTTTTAATGTTTCTGGCATACTCGTAATTTATTTATTTTAACTGGCCCGTGGAATGGCTAATCAAAGCTGGCTGGCACTGCATTTGGAGTCATCTAGCAATTGCAGGCATAGCTAATTTATTTGTCTGGCAATTGAAACGCAGGGAAAAGCACGCATATAATAATAATTGTTTGTGTTTTGCAGATTTGTTTAATATGCGCCAATGTTTGTGCAGTTTTCCAGCCGAAATTGGCAAAACCGTAATTGTTATTTATTTGTGGCCAATTTAATACTGGCCGCAAAAGCTGCAAATTACCCAAGAGCAATAAAGGTTGTCGAGTTCTCGAATAATGTTGAAAGTGCTATTAAATAATTGAATAACTTTTTATATACAATAGTATATATATTATTAAACTGCTTTAAATTCGATTTAAATTATTCTATAATTTTTGCATTTTCTATGCACATTACAAATGCTTAAGCTCTTGAAATAATATCCAACAGTAAATCCCATGTGAAATCATGGACAAATCAATGACAGTTCAGCTGCTGTCTACCAAATGGCAATTAAATGCCAATCAAGCGCGAAAAGCTGAACAGTCGACATAAAAATCAAAAAATAAAAAAATAAATAAATAAAAGACAGGAATGAGAGCGAGAACAATTTATATAAATTGTCCACATTTTCATACATATTTTAAATGTTATTTTCCGGACGACTTCTGTACATAAATTTGTTCGAGATAATTATAATTATTTTCGCACACTTAATTAGTCATTAAAAAACCAAATTGAAAATGTGCACAGTTCAACAGAAATATTAATATAAAATAATTGCAACAAAATGGTGAGCGAAAAGTCCAATAACAATAACAATAATAATAACAATAAAAGTAATCACACTTTAATGAATATCATATGTGCAAAGGGTCCGTTTAATGCATTTTTTAAGCGTCTGTTAATGTTTCAATCTTCGAAACGACTACAGAATGCGCTGCGGAAATGAGAGCTGAAAAGCGAGTGTACTTTTTAAGTTGCCTAATTTGTAAACAGTACATTTATGCAACTACTTGATAAGAAATATATTAATATTTATTATTAGAATAGAGATATAATTATATCTCACCTGTGAGGAAATGCATTCAATTACTTGCTCAACAGAGCAGCGAGTAGACAGAACGATTGAATGTGCTCTTTAACAAGTATTTTAGAGATTTAAAGCAAATATTAACTATAATTATAGCTCGCTTTGAGCCAGCAGTTTCCCTCTAAGCTACTTACTGCCATTCAGTTATACTTTTTGTGTACTCGCAGTTCTCACTGACATTTAACCTGTTCCTCTTCAATGCCAGACATTTCCCATCGCCAAATGGAAACTCATTAAGGGCATTAAAAGCGTATTTTGAAATGCACGCACTGAACTTTTTTTCCACGTCGACTGTGCCACGAAAACTCCATCAATACCTCGTATATCTTCCCTTTTTTTTTGGCCAGCTTTTGGCTACGTTTCGTTCGTTCTACTCTTTTTCCGTTAACTGTTTTTCAGGACTGCTGCTTAATCCGCTTTCAGTATTTAAATACGAAAATGATGCTAAAAAAGTCGTGTATGGGTGGCGATTTTACACCTTTTAATACTGCAGATTGAAAAGGGTATTTTGAGTGTTGGGCAAAGATAGAAGAGGTCTGACAGAATTTGTAGCAATGATTTATAGTTGAGCGGCGCTTTATTAATCTGCTCTATATGAAATGGATATGAAGTAAATTGAAAATTAGTTTAACTTCTTTAAAGACCATACTAAACCAGAAATATCGAATTATAATTGTATTTCCTTTCAAAAAACGGTCTTTCACTGGAAAATTGTTTTAAACATCTCTTTATATCAGCGGTGGGCACGCAGTGGCTCCGGGAGCAGCGACTGCTTCCGAGTTCAGATTTCGTGCCCACCGCTGCTTTATATGATACTAAACCTTAGTTGTTTGTCCTCACACCTGTTACAAATCTATAAGTATAAATTACACTCCAAATTTTATAGGTAAAACTTTAATATCTGGTAGACTTATGGCTCAGATATTCTAATATTTACTCTTCTAAAAAAAATGCTGGTTTAAAATAGTGCAATTAACAGAGTATGGGATAGTTAATAGCTTTATTAATTTTTGCTATTGCATTACGTTGTTTTTGGCTTTTAATTTATTTAAGATCCTTGGCCAAATTGTAGCAGTTAATAAGTGTTATCTCTGCTTAGAGCCAGATCCCTTTGCAGCAAATTATAAAGAGCTGAGTTGCTCAGCTGCAGGTGTAAATATGTAAAATGTTAAATCCGAAATAAATTTAATTTTTACACATGAGCACGCGCCTGGCCAAGTGTGAGTTTGTGTGCGTGTGTGTGTGTGTGTGTGTGTGTGGATCCATGAACGGATCTGCTTCCGGCCGAGCCAAAGCGAAATGCAAATTTCCGTCTGTGGCGTGTAGACCGCACGCCATAAATTCCATTCCCTCGACCAAATTTATAACCGAGAAATGGGCAGCTGAAAAATTTGTTTTGCCTGCTCCCTGTGCCCCTCCCCCTTGCCTTGCTTTGCCGCCCTGTGGGCGTGGGAATTTCAGTAATAAACAAGCAACAGCAATAACTGTATTTTTTGTGTAATGTTTTCGTTTTTGTTTTATCTCTTCATTTGCAGCTACGTGGGCGAATATTCCAACATACCGACGGACTATGCGGAGGTGTCCAGCTTCGGCAAGGCGCCCAGCGAATATGGACGTCACGGCAATGCCTCCCCGGCGCCATATGCCACCTCAGCAATACTCAATCCCGGTCAGCAGCAGCAGCAGCAGCAACAACAACTGCAACAGCAGCAGCAGCAACAGCCGCGTTATCAGCAACGTCCAGGCCCAGCGGCATTGCCCGGTTCCTATGGCATGCAACGACCCATGCATCCGCATTACCAACACCAGCAACAGCAGCAGCAGCAGCTGCAACACCAGCAACAACAACAGCAGCAGCCGCACTCCACCGCCAACATCTATCAGCAAATGTCAACGACTGGTGAGATCTATCCGAGCAACACGGCAGGTGGCAGGTCCGTCTATTCGGATCAGTATTACTATCATCCCAAGGACAAGCACATGCACATGCACATCACGGAGAATAAGCTCAGCAACTGTCACACCTACGAGGCAGCACCTGGACAGCAGCAGCAGCAACAACAACAGCAGCAGCAACAGCAGCAATCAGTCTCAACTGGCGGCAACTTTGCGAGTGTGCGGCGACAACAGTTGCCACACGGTTGCAGCATTGGCCGGGACAGTGCTCGCTTCAAAGTCGCCACACAGACTGCACACTTGGATCAAACGCTTGCCAAGAATCCGAACCAGAATCTGCTCGACTTGGATGGCTCCTCCTTCTGCTACAATGGCCTGGCTGACTCCGGCTGCGGTGGTTCCCCCTCGCCAATGGCCATGCTGATGTCGCACGAGGACGAGCAGGCGCTGTACCACACGGCCGACGGGGATTTGGACGACATGGAGCGTCTCTACGTCAAGGTGGACGACCAGCAGCAGCCCTCGCAGCAGCAGCAACAGTTGCTGCCATTGGTGCCACACGCACAGCAGCAGCATCAACAGCCCCTGGAGTCGCAATCGTGGCGTGCTCAGTCCACGCGTGGCAGCCGCAAGGTGCATGCCGAGGAGCCTCTAGCCAAGGAGGCCACTGAACTGATCTATGCACCCGGCAGCGTGGCCAGTGAGCGCAGTCTGCTGAGCAACTCCGGCAGCGGCAGCAGCAGTCAGCAGCCCTGCCACAATGTCTGACCCCTGGCAACGACAGCGGCGGCGACAGCAGCGGGCAATCAGCTGGATCCATCGCAGGACCAGCTCTATGCGAGGGAAGTTCGAGAGCTGCTCGCTTGGTGTGAACGCTTCAACAACGGCGGCGTTGAGAACTTTGAGTAAACATTGAAGATACGAGTACGGGGCGTATACTGCGCACGGCGACTGTAGACAGTGCTTAAAACTGAGTTCATTCGATTTACAATAGATTAATCCACTTGCAATAGAATAAGCTTTTGCAAAAGATTAAGAGAGCTTTCTTAAATTGTAAGCTGAGCTTTAATGTGCTTTTTGAAATTTGTGACGACATCTCGACAGTTTAGCTTTCAGCTCTGATTGCATTTAAAGCGTGTTTAAAGTTACAAGTAGAACTTTAAATGAGCTTTAAATAAAAAGCTTTTAGATATCTGACTAACTCAATAAAGCACGCTGAAGCTCACATTGAGATTAAAAAGCTAAAATCCCTAGCAGAGCATTAATGTGCTTTTCGACAACTTTATATAAATTCACTTTTCAATTGACACTTGTGAACTTGGTTTTATTGTGATTCTTAAGCATAAATAAAGCTTTTGTTTTTTTTTATGACTTGATTTGTCACCTAAATGTGACTAAGACTGAGACTAACTGTGCGTGTGTATGAGTTAAACGATTGATTAATTATATAAAATAAAATGTATATTAAAGAGCATTTGTTCGTAAAGGTTTCGTTCTTCAACTAAGTACTCAAATAAAAAGCTAACTCGGTTATTGAAAAATGTGTGCCAACTAAGCGGCGATTGATTCTATGCTAGTGATAGACTTACTCAACCCACTGTCGTTTTCACTCCCTCACTCTCTCTCTATTTATCTGTCTCTACAATTGCTTTCTTAGGCTTAGTTTTAGCTATAGACGATTGTAAATGTTAAAGAAAACGTATGATAAGTTCCTCCAAGTATGCAGGCAGTTAAAAGCCAGCGCTTATGTAGATGGATAGTTAGATTGTTACTTAACAACTAAATGATAATTATGATAATTAAATATACGCATAAATAACTATAAATTATGTATATTTAAACAACATTAATATAAATCATGCACTTGAATAAATGTTTAGTTACTAAGTGTAAATAATGTAATAAGGTTAGACATACTCGAAACATCAATTGAATATTCAAATAAATATGTTTAGAGAGACAACAAGTGAATAAAATTGTGCATATAGTAATTTAGAAAGCCCCACTAATTATAGCTAACCATTACGTAGTTGTTGTTTAAATACATGCATACATACACATAAAAAAAAATATATATATATATAGATCATAAATACCACCATTAGGCATATGGCAAAAACTCCTTCAATTTACAGTCTAAAATCAATTTGTAACCCATTTCTCATAAATATTAACATAAATTTAAATAATTATAACTGTAACTGTAACAGTAACAGTAAACTGCCGCACTAATGAACTGCACTTTTCATTGGGCAGACAAATTAGAAATGCATTTATATGTGACTGCTCCCTATACCATTATACCATCTACCATACACCATATTGAATATTATCATACGAATATTAAGTGCATACTTTATGAATACTTGCAAACAGATACAATACATATTTACATAGAAACTTATATTCGTTCTCGTGTGTTGTTTATCCATTAGAAAATACTGAAATTAAGTGTATGTCTATGTGTAATTATTGATATTGAATACGCGTATTTACAATGTAGCAATTAAAATGCAAATAAAAATGCCATAATTATGAAATTAAAAACAAAACAACGGCTAATGATTTTTATTACTTCGAGGGCGGGTATTTCATCCATTTTAAAGTGTTTTTCAGATTTACCATGAAGTCAGCTTAGTGACTGTTAAATCGATTGCAAATTTAAATCTTGCAGAATTAATAGCTTTAAAATTTAACTCGAAATAGTAGAAAAAGAAAAAATAAAACTATTTAGCTCCTTAAAGTATTTCACTTCACAAAAGTAAAATATCTCAATAAATATCTCATTTGTATTTAGAGAAGGAGTTTTTAGCAAACGAATGAAGGCAAAAATACTATATACTTTTATTTCCAAGTAAATAAAATTTATCATGAATTTAATATTTTATGATTTCACCTAGCGAAAATTGGCATTCATAATTGAAGCAAGTGTAAATTGAACTTCGCACCCTTCGTGCTGCTTTCGTCACTAGCGCGGACTGCCGTCCGCAGTGATAGAAGCTAGATAAATACATATTTATAAAGTGCTAGCTTTCATATTGAAATTCAATTTAATTGCTTCAAGCACTTTAAAGTATGCAACACTAATATTCCTTTATAATCGTCTCCTAAATGTATGCTACTGCAATTGCCCATTTGGCTAAATTGGCAAGAAAACGTTATTGGCGCACAAAAGTAGGCAATATTAATTTAAATTACTTTTACAACGCCACGCAAACAAATGCTAAAACATTGCGCTAATTGAAGTCACAACTCTCCACCTGTAACTGACTCCCTCCCTTTCCTTCTTCTTCCTTTCCCTGTCTCCCTTCCCCTTACACCCTTTCCCCACAATCTGCCCTCCACGTCTAATTTCAACAAAGCAACGCGCTTTTAATTAGCTGCAAAAACCCAAATTATGCATGGAATATGCCAAGTGTATGTGTGTGTGTGTTTGAGTGTGTGCGACTGTGTGTGTGTGTTTGAGTGAGTGTGTGTGTTTGTCTGAGGATAACCGCGCCCATTTTAACTACAAAATAATTACGTGCTAGGCAATTAATTGCCAAAGGGTTAGAGTAGCATAAAAAAAAGTAGCAGACCCACATGCAGCATGTGGCAACATCCGGCAGCCATTTGTTGCAAATCGACAGCCACTTCCGGTATGCGCGTATGCAGGCAAGAGTCAATGAGAGTCAGGGGTGAGGAGTAAGGGCAAAACAACGTTTGGTTATGAGCGGTTTGCAGTAACATGCCGGAAAAATGAAAAGAATAAAACGCATTACATAAATTTTGGCTTAATGTAAGTTTAATCATTGAATTTCTGTTTCAAGAAAGTCTTTAGAGAACAGTTTTTTAAATAAATAATAAGGAAAAAACACTGTTACATAGTGAATATAATTAAATCTAAATAGAAATGAATCACGAAATAAAATTTGACAATGCGAGTTCAATTACTAAAGTGTTGCCATTTAACACATTACAAAACTAATAATTTACTTACAGCCAGAAAAAAAATTTGCATAAACAATTTGTGTCCCATTTGCTGGTGTGACATCCTTTTAATATCCTGACAATTGCTGTCAATCAATTATGTAGCTCGAATGTCGGCAGTCCATAAAAGTTGCTGTCGTCATTAATATGTAAACAATCGCAGCAATTGTTTTGAAAGTGCCCAGAAGTGTGAGACAACAACAAACATCCTTATGAGCAGGCTGTGTTTTCTATAGTCTGATGTCTGTTGTCTGTCTGTCCGATGTCGAGGCAACAATGTGACTACTGGTCCTTCGGCTTCAGGCGAGCATAAAAACAACACATAATCATTTTATTAGCTGCAAGGCGGACGCACTGAAGCGTGGCCAAAAGGATTCCGGTGGATTGTTCATCCTGTTGCTGCCATTTGAAATGACGGACGGAGCTTGGAGTACGTGTTGGCCATGTTACTGTTGCTGTTATTGTTAACGCTACTTGAGTTAACATGTTGCAGCCCTGAGACCCCATCATGTGTCAAGTGTGATGTTAAATGTCTGTGTGTGTGCGTGTGTCAGAGTGTAAGTGTGTGTGTGTGAGTGTGTGGGACCAGCACGTTGAAGTTTTCTCGTTAGCGAAACTAATTATCCGTTGTCGCTGTCAGAAAAATATCGTTAAACGGTAGGTGACATTCACACGCAAGTGTATATATACATATGTGTGTGTGTGTGAGTAGTAATAGTATTAGTAAAGTGTGAGTGCATATGTGTATGTGTGTGTGGGTGTGTGGGTGTCTGTCGACCCACGATGACCGCCATTTGCTGCTGTCGGAAGAGCATCAAGCGTCAGGGTAAATGACCATTGATTGAAGCGCTGCACAAGCAGAAAAAGACTTTGATTTTGAAGTGAGCATTACTGCGAATTAACTACGGGTGAATGTACAGTAGTAACACGTTATGAGTTATGCGAAACTAAAAGGTCATAATTTGGCACAAGAATATAAATATTAAAGTAGAAAACCACGACAGATTAATAATAATAAAATTGGTTTTAAGTCAATTGCAACAACAAATTTGTATGCAATTTAGGAAGAAAAGAAATTAACAAAAATTATAACAAGTTAATGATTAGTATTTCGGTTCATTCCATGAAATAAGTTATAAAGAAAAGTAAGTTATTATTAATTAATTTAATAATTATTTTATGAGTGTAGTTGATGGTAAAAAAATAAGTAAAAGTTACAAGCTTCAATTTTATAAAACATGTTAACAACGGTTTTTGGGAAGAAAATTATTATAGAATTAAATTTTGAAGTATTTTAAAAATCATAAAATGGAAGCCCAACCAAATTGAGTAAGTTAGACTATTTAAAACTCAATCAACTAAAAGGAACTTCAGCTTAGCTACAGATGTATCTTTTATCTAAATTATCTTATCCTTATTAAAATTCAATCTATTTCTTTTTTATAAATATATCGCAAAGTAACTGCAGTTGACAACTTGGCACAATGTTTTCCTTAAGATTTTCAGCCCCAATACGAGGCAAACAACCATATTGAACTGCTATTACAATAAGATTCAAGAATTTATATGGAGAGCTGAGCAACTGAAGGAAATGCAATCAACGTAAATGTCATTTGATGGGCTGAGCCTGTTAAGAAGTCCATCGTTAGGCTGAATGAAAAGTCATGGAGAAAAGTGGAAACTGTTTAACTAAATTAACAATTCATTGCATGAAAAGTTTTCAAGTTGCGTTTACCGCCCCTCATAAGGACACAGTGGAGCTTACTACCTGGACCCCCCATGGACATGGTATTTTTATTGTTAGGCGAGAACAAGAATACAAAAAAGAAAAAAACCAAACCAAACTGAACTGAACAGCGGAGTAAACAAACAAACAAACAAACAAAAACAGAAACGGAAGCTGGCAAACAAGCGGAAGGCTCTGGCACTCAACTAATGGCAGCATAATGCGTTTATTGTGGAATCACAAACAGAGCGACAGACACAGGCACCAGTCTATACAGTTTATGCGGGGGAACATCAGGGAAAGCCCCGTCAGAAGAGTCCCCAAACAGGCAAAGGGCGGCGCGATAACCGAGCGAACCAAATGTCAACGCAAAAGTCAATCAGTGCGAGTTGCAAAATGAGGGCAAGGGCAGGCACAAACTTTATAGAATTCTAACCACCCTCAGTGCCCCTCCCTTCTCTTTCCTCTTTCTCCTTCCTCCTTCTGTTTCACCAAAAAACACGCACGCACTTTTCAATAGCCAGCAGACAGGCGGCAGACAGCGGCAGCATTCAAAATCAATTCAATTGAAATACAAATTTTTTTCTCATTTTGAGAATTGGTGAACTTTCAATGCCCCCCTCTCTCGGATGACATGGCCGCTTTTTGTTTGTTGTCATTCCAAAAAAAAAAAAAAAAACACTTGAAAATTGCTGAAAACTGTTCATTTTCATTTTCATTTTCATTTTGACTGGCGGAAATGAATCATTTCCGCTGCATTCCGAGCCACTAATGAGACGTAATGTGACGTTCATGACTTTTGCTTCCATAGTGCTCATGATACTCCCTTTATATAGTAGATCCTACTGTTGAAATCAGCAGCTTTGTCATGTTGCTGAGGCCAGAAATTAATTGCCATTGCGGCGTAATGTCGTTTGTCAAAAGTTGTTGCATACGTAGCGGCGCGATGACAGCCCAAATGAGTGGTACTCATGGCCCTCACTTCGTGGCAAGAGGGAAAGAGAGAGAGGGAAACTCAACTCAACTGCTCCAGATACTTATAGCTCATTAAACAGTCGCATCAAGTGCGACAAAAGCACAAGTCATGCCACGCCCTTAAACGCCTTCAGCGACTGACGGACAAATTTTGAAACAGCCAAAACTGTTAAACGTTTAATAAATCACAAAATGAGGCGTTCAAGAAAATTAACAAGATTTGAAGTCCGGCAAGCGGCAGGTTCTAATTAATGTTCTTTTATGCTTAAGACTTATTTGCTTGTAATTTTAAAATTATTTAGGTAAAGAAATAATTAATTTGTATATATTGTGTTCTTATAAGTATGCTCTTTCCAGTCTATAAATAACCCTAAGAATAAATTTATTGAGTACTTTTATTTATATTGCAGCCTTTAAAACTTATACAGGCCTGTTCCGGTTTTCACTTGTTTTTTGCGAATTTCAATCCGCAAGATTTGACCGAATTTCCCTTAAAATTCCTTTACATTTCCTACGAATTACCCTCCGAATTTCCCTTCCACATTGTGTTGAGTAATTTTTTGCAGAACAGTGCTGGAAAATGTTCTAAGCGAATCAGACATTTGCGTCAAAAGAATTTTCGCCTGTTAAAATAATTATTAATTGTGTAATTTATTCATCAAATATTTATTTAATCATGAGTCAAAACATTTTTCAAAGGTAAACCCTACTTTTGTTATAACTTTTGTATATTTAAAAGCGCGGGTTGATTTCAGTGCTGGAAATGTCTTTTTGCAGAGTTGTCAATTGTTGCACAGTGTTTGTTTACATAAATAAACAGTTCTTTTTTGCATTAAATTACAAACAGTTTTGTCCAAACTTGCATTTAAAAAACAAGAAATTTAATTCTTTATTTTACGCAATACATAAAAACACTTAAATTGTGGTTTAAAATATGTACCAAAGTATTTACTACTTTCTTCATATACAAGGGCAGCCCTAATAAAGCTGCCATTCATTTTCACAAATATTTGCGGAAACCAGAACAGGTCGAGCAAATCCGACAAAAATGTTAGGTTAGAGTCCTATCGATTTTGGGGTATGATGAAAGAAAAATTATTTAAAAATCAAATAAAATATTTTTTTTCTTATCTGATAATGTAGTAATATTCCCAAAACATTGAAGTATTTTATAAATATTTTATTTTCACTTTAATTTTATGCTAAGCATGCCAAAATCATCGATTTAACCCTTCCGAATTCAAACTCACTTGCTCAATGTCATGTGAATTCAATTCGCAAAATCTTGCCGAAAGTGAAAACCGGAACAAGTGAGGGAAATTCACTTTCGCAAAATCTTGCCGAAAGTGAAAACCGGAACAGGCCTGATAATCTCAACTGCATCTTACTTCAGTGATTCTGACCACAAAAGATTGGCTTACTAGAGAATCTTTAAAATAAAACAGAGAAAGAGAAAGCTAGACAGTTTCTACTATAGCAAGAAAGAAAGAAAATTT
This sequence comes from Drosophila subquinaria, assembly GCA_037043405.1. Lineage (NCBI taxonomy): Eukaryota > Metazoa > Arthropoda > Insecta > Diptera > Drosophilidae > Drosophila > Drosophila subquinaria. The sequence goes on from JBAMBL010001809.1 coordinate 39,922, forward strand.
GAAACAAGGGAAGTCATTATTATAGAAAAAGACCACATAAGAAATGAAAGACAATATTAAAAAATAAGCATCTAAAAAGTAATCTATTTTTTTTAAAAGACAATTCGATATTAAAACATCGTTGGATTACTTTTGTCAAGTTCTGTTACAAATGAGGTTACAAATTAACGTGTAATTTATGTAAATGCTTAACATTGCACCTAATCGAAGTCAGTAAAAGTAAAGCATTTAGCAAATTAATAGAACATAATATATATGTACATTAGGGTGTCCCTTATTTGGTCAAAGTCAATATTTTTAAACGCATACGGGCTAGTTCAGTTCATTAGGTCCTAAAGCAGTCAGAAATAAATTTTTACCTCAATCGGAGTATGATAACCCGTGCCGACTTGGATCGGAAAATTTCAAAATTATATGGGGCAAAAAAAAAAAAAATTTTTTTTTTTAATTTTTTATTTTTTTATTTTGTTCATTAGGTCCTAAAGAACTCAAAACCAAGTTTTCACCTTGATCGGAGTACGATAACCCATTCAAATTTGCATCGAAACATGAAAAAACAGTATTTTAACACTGATTATACATTTTTCGATGATTTTTCATGTTTTGATGCAAATTTGAATGGGTTATCGTACTCCGATCAAGGTGAAAACTTGGTTTTGAGTTCTTTAGGACCTAATGAACAAAATAAAAAAATAAAAAATTAAAAAAAAAATTTTTTTTTTTTTGCCCATATAATTTTGAAATTTTCCGATCCAAGTCGGCACGGGTTATCATACTCCCATTGAGGTAAAAATTTATTTCTGACTGCTTTAGGACCTAATGAACAGAACTAGCCCGTATGCGTTTAAAAATATTGACTTTGACCAAATAAGGGACACCCTAATGTACATACATATTAAAGGATAATCTTATAAATTAAACAATAATATGTAAAGTTGATGGAATCGGTAAATTTCCAGACATTTCAAGATAGCCATCTCCTAAAAGTATGCTATTCATATTTCTGTAAATTAAATCAAAGTTGTAGGCAATTAATGTAATTACAATTATTAGCCAAATAAAGCAAATTTAAATATTCTATTTGCACAAATGTCGTTGTCCAAAGTAATTCCATTAAGTCAGACAAAAGATGGCATTGCTGACACTTGTTTTGGTGTCAACCTTTTTGCTTGACCAGCTCAAGGCAGCACAGGACAAAAGTTCAATTAATTAGCTTCAAGAAATTGTTGAGACAGATTTGTAAATCTTTGAACAGCTTCGGACATTTGTCACACGCTCGCTTTCATCAGTTCCATCATATCCATCGTCTTCATCAAGTCCTTTCAGCATTGGAAGACGGACTTCATGTACTTGTACGTATATTTAGCTACCCCTAAGCTTATGCCAACATGTTTTGTATACTGCTGAGCTTTTCAATATTAATTGCATAGCTTCAGATACAGAGAAAGATAGAGACACGAGACAGAGACAGGGCAAAGGCATTGGCAAAGGCAAAGAAAGTCCTTGGGGTCAGTGCAAACACAAAAGGCTTTGACCCATGTCCTTATTCGTTGACTTTTGATGAATGGACAAGAATTCGATATGGCATGAATGAGCATTTTAAATAAATTAGTTGTATTACAGTTGCATTTCATTTATAATACCCTGTAGACAAGGTAAAAAGGGTAGTTGCATTGAAAAATTAAAAAAAAAATGTATTTAATAGAGCAATAAGAAGTTTTTGCATTACGTAAATAAAATGTAAATAAATAAATTGTATAAATTCTAAAAATAAATATAATCTTAAATATGCAATAATTTAATTTTTAATAAAGATCATTAAACAAATTGGTATCTCCAAGTCGAGCACCGAAGAGTAGAAAACTGTTACATTTCATGCTTTTTTTCTTTGATTGTTTGTGGACAAGACGAGCATATAATAAATTACGTTGTCAAATTGATTGGGTCTTGGGATTGCGACTTGATAGAAAGCTATGATTAGCTGAACCTTAAGAAGTTATAAATCAAGAAATAACTGACACACAATGTGTATAAATAAAGCTGATAAGCTCGAATGAAAATTAAATATACATAAAAGCGGAAAGTTCATAAATGAAATTCACTTAAAGTTTAATTAGAAGCGAGCTGAGATGAGAGATGAGTGAAAACGACGAGCGATTTATGCCTTGGGGTTATAAATTAAGATAATAAACCACCAAATTGTTATAAGTTAATTAAGCTAAATGAAAAGCTTTTAAGCATGAACTCCAAGGCACTGATGATGAGCTGAGACCATCATCAAGGTGAAGCAGGGCAGAAAAAATGCCAACAGACGTAAGGAACGAAATGCAGGACGAAGGATGAAGGACAAAGGATGAAAGATGACAACCAAGCGGCAACTCGAACTGTCTGAAGCAACTGAAGACAAATGTCTGGCAATTTGGCTAAATTGCAAAACTCGGATAAGTAAAACAGTAAAACATGCACAGGAGCATAATCAAGACAATAATTATTATTGTCATGTGTGTGTTTAAGTCAAAGTTCCTGTGTGTGTGTGTGTGAGACAACTTTTCTCGTTTCTCTTACCAATTTCTGACAGACAACGTGCGTTAATTATGGCCATCTGCTAGACGCCAGACGCTCCTCAAATAGCATTAAGGAAATTGCCTTGAATCGCATACCTATGCACACATAAATAGTTGTTCCTACAACCATAAGGTTGTTTGCTGTTGTTGTAAATGTAGTTGTTGTTGCTGTTGTTGTTGCTGTTGCTGTTGCCTAGCTGTCATTGTTTGGCCATCAACTGTCTGAGTCGGAGAAACCGCTTAAAGGCTTTGCGCATATTTAAACTGATCCGCTTAATGTTCGTAACTAGCTACTCGTACTTACTTGGGAACCTGAGTTGGACATTTCACTAGTTGTTATTGATGCACTGATTGGCATATTGAACAGTTACCTTCTGATTGATAGTCTCTGGTAGTTAGAATTCAGGTTAGTTCACTCAACTTAAGGAATTTCGTCTTTTCAAATATGTATAGACAATATTTGACAGCAGTTTCATAACAAGCATGAAAAGCAGCTTTAAATATATTTGCAGACAACAATTTGCAGTTGGTATTATATATATGAAAATTTAAGTGCTATTCAATGTCTGAAAGTCAAAAAACAATTTCATAATTAGCCTAAAAAACTTTAACTGGAACTTACACACAGACAAAAAAGACGCATGATTAGCTTTAAGTGTTTTCTTCTTAAACTTGAAATAAAAATGAGATTAAAAAAAAATGTAATTAATATTTTAATTTACTGAAATCCAGTTCCCAATAATTCGAAGATGGATTAAAATCAACACAAAATCAAAGCATTCCATGCATTTAATGAGCTTTCACACAGACACGAAACTCGCACATTTAAGCGCTAAATTGTCTCTACAACTTTCATAGCGAACGCATTGAAGCTTTCATAAGCTCACTAATACTAATACTATGTTTAAGCCTGTGCTAATCATTTCAATTAACTCACGCCACATTGGCGTAAATAAAGCAAGCAAGCAAGCAGCTCGTTTAAATTATTTAGAACACCCAAAAGACAAGCCAACAATTATAAATAAACCGATGTACATGACCAAATGACAAGTCAGAACATGTTTACTATCCATTTAAGACACACACACACAAACAGCACACACATATACTAATGCAAATGCAAACAAATTAAGTTTGAAATACTCAAAGACAACATCTGTGCTTAAACAGATCTAAGTATTTATGTGCATTGACAGAAACATTCTGCTTTGTCTAAGAAAACCACACAATATTTGGTATTGACAGTTTATATTTAGTTGCAAGACTGCTGATTAAACATTTAATGTGGCAACAAAGTCTCTCTCTCTCTCTTTAATTTTCTCTCTCTTTCTCTTCATAGAATTCAAGCTTAGAACTTGCAGCATTCTGAGAATGGGGTCTGACTTGTGCTCTAAGTACTCAGACAGACGGCGGCTGGAGGATTTCTATTCGATTCTATAAAAGTGAATTGTTTGACGCTTTTGATTTGCTCGTTTTGCTCCGGGCAACCTAATGGTGGGCACTGTAGTGCGACAGACCCCATTTTAATACACTTACAGAGAATATTTCGAATATGACACTAAGTTTTAGGACTATATTTTAGATTATTCAAATAAAAATTAAAAGAGAAGGAGATGTTAAACAGGTTAAAAAAAATTATACTTGAGAAGAGGTAAAGCCAAGAATAGTAGTAGACAGTATAATAAAGTAGAAGTAAAGTGGAAAGTAAAATAAAGTAAGCGAGAAAAGAAAATTTAATTGCTAAAAAAAAGAATCCTTAAATCTGGAAAAATTGTGAATTAGGAATTTTTAATTTTTGACTATCAATCGAGTTTATTAAATCAATTATCATGAAAAATCTAGAAAAATCACTAGAGTATGTATCTCGTAGCTAATTTGCCGAATTGAGCTCAGTTAATTATGACAGGAGTTGATTAATGGTTAAAGCATAAGATTTTGAATTTTCGATAAAAAGTTAAGGGAACGAAAAGCTAAATTGCTCAAAATATGATATACCGCGGCTAAAAGCTATTTAAACGAAATGAATTTATTTAGAAGGTAAAATTTCTTCGGAAACTATTCTGAAAACGCTTAACCCAAGTCGACAAAATATTTTAAAACAACATAAATAAAAAACACTCCGCAATTCTTTAGGCATTTAAACTCTAAATATTTGTAAAATTCTATTAAAAAGGGTATTGAATTGTCATGAAATCGAAATCTTCTTGTTCTTTATATTGTGGGACACTTCAAGTTCGCCACTTCAGCTATTTGTTGCCAACTGTTGTTGCAAGTAGCGAGTACACAAACTTTGTTAAATACACGAAATTAATTTGATTATAAAATTACAAAGCAGTTTTAAAGCTCGAGGCGATGATTTCTGGGCTGACGCGCAATATCTATGTTCAAAATGAAGATGTGTCAAAATTATTGGAAAATGTTTGGACAGGACGCCGCAGGTCATGAAGGGCGACACATCTTTAAGAAAAAATGTTTGAAGTGGCAGCTGTTCGAGGGCTCTTCAACATTTAATGAGTTGTAAGCCGAAGGACTTCTCATCTTGCCACATTGTCAAGTTGCAATTTGTGTGCTTAACGCTGCCTGAAATAAGATTTGGTAGCGTCTGCTCATGTGGTTATTTGAGCTCAATGTAATGGAATTTTTAAGTGAATGTCACAAATGCAGAAACAGCACAAACAGCTGCTCAAATATGCAAAGACTTTACTTCCACACCCACACACACACCTTAGCAGCTTATTACGTATACGACCTGCTGGTTTTTTCTCATCTTTATTTTTTTCTACAGAGCATGCAACGAATTTGCGAGGGGTGAAAAAATTCTACTGTAGACAATAGCGATTTTGTGTGTTTATTTGAGCTTATATGCACATCATCTATCATCAGGTTAACACAACAACACCCACATACACACACACACACACACACACACACACACTCACGCTTGAGCTGCATCAATTTTCATAGTTCCATTATTATGATTGTTATTAACTTAAATAGAAAATACTTGACTGTTTCATAAATCTTACCGCCCTAAGAGCACCCGCTGTGCATTTGAGCTCTGCTCACATCTCTCCCAGGGACTTCTTCTGATGGATCTGAGTGAGGAAGGCAGATGGAGCTGGAGTTGGAGTTGGAGGCGTGTTGCGTCAAGTAGATTTATGTTGTTTTATGCGTGTCCTGCTACGAGTCCTGTAATTTTCGGTGATGATTTCTGTTTTGATTTATATTTGCCAACGAATGTCATGAAGATTTCCATTTGAATTCAAGTGGGCGGCAAAAGGTGAATGCCTAAAGACAGTGAAGGCATTTGCAAGGACTTTAATATTTGTAAGGACAAGAAATGTGGACAAAGAAAATTTATAAAATACGCTAAAATTATTTTAATTTTTTTTGTAAACGTGTTGAAAATTGTTGCATGCTTACACAACTTTTTTTAAAGAGCAACAAAAACAAGGAATTTTTAATAGCTTTGATTTATACAACGAACCTAACAAAATTATTTTCATATAAAACTAAATTTAATATAAATTTTTGGAAAAACTTTAAATTTCAGCTTAAATTATAAAAATAAAAAAAATATTAAACAGTTTAATATTTATTGATAGTAATGAAACTAAGAAAACAAAACAAAATAGAGAAATAAAATAGTAAAAGAAAAAAATTTCTTTATTAAAATTACATTTTTAATTCTTAATTTGTACAGTTTCAAAGCTTATCTTATAAATATTAAAAAGAAAATAATTCGAATAATAAGTAATTTAATACTTTGTAATTATTCTTCAGTTAATTAATAATGTAAACACAAATTATAATCAAGGAACTAAAATAAAATCAACAAACGATTAAGTTTCGGGCTCTGAAACTTTCTTGTGCCTTGCCAAAATTCAATTAACGTTTGATAAGTTTTGTTAAATTGTTAAACCATTTAGCGTTTCACCTAGAAAATTAGGTAAGTAATTGGCCAGCGAGCAGTCGGCAAAAATGGCATGGGATGTAAATGTTGCATGCAACAAAGAAGCGGTGACAAAACAGACAATCAGACAGACAGCGATGACAACATCACAAAAGGCGCAAAAGTTTTAATAAATCCGCAAATTACTTAATAAGCAAACTCCTTTCTTACCCCTGCTGAAGCTGACGGCCAAATGCGATAAGCAGAAGGAGAATAAAAGACGTGGCCATAAACAAAGCGACCTAAACTATGCAAAGGGGAGGAGGAAAATGGGGAAAGAGAACTGCAACTGGAAATGGTACTGGAAAATTGTACAGTAAACTGGTAACTGGGCTGTTTAGCATTAAGCCAAATTACGACAGATGGCGGTTAGACAAAGCAACAATGAAGAACAAGGAGCATGAGAGAAAGAGATAGAAAAGAGAGAGAGAGAGAGAGAGAGAGAGAGAGAGAGAGACACTTACACATATTACGTTGCTGGGATGTCTGGTAAAAATGGTCGCATAAGCGATTTTTATTTCGCTTTGTAAGTTAATTTGCGCACTATTGTCTGCCCTCAAAGGGGGGCAATTGTATAGTCGGATAAGTTGCTGTTGTAGTTGTTGTTGCTGTTGTTGTTTTTCTTGTTTTTCCTACTCGTTGTTGTTGTTGCTGCGGATGTTGTTGCCGCAGCGCGGACGCTTTTGTGGCAACCGTCGCCTTTGCACTTTTTAATGTAATTCAATTTCAATGAAATTTAATCGTCCGTACATGAACCCCCCCTCCCCTAACCCCCTCTTTCTGCCGCTGTTGACGCCTCTGGCTTTCATTTTAACATTATTTGCGTCATTTGTGGTGGTTAATTTCAGTGCGCGCTTTTACTATTCAATTATGTCCATTGCCGATCACATTTTTTATGCACCGAGTCTTCTTTATGCTCCGCGTCCAGCTTGTGTATCCTCAGCTCCTTTTGTGTCCTTTGCGGGCGGCGCTAATGCCGCGCCTGTTGTCACATTATTTGTAGTTGCTGTCCCCATTATTGTTCCCATTCATGTTGTTGTCGGTCCTTTCATTGTTATGAAAAATTAAATAGGCATAAATCATGCTAATGGCGCATTCAAAATTTATTATGCTTTAAACCCATGCACTGCATCAATTTATTTATGTATTTGCAATTATGTGTGTCCCGGATTACGGGGTGGATTCAGCTGACAGGTCCCGCAGCTCGATTGAGTCATGCGGTGAATAAAACTGACGAGTGTGAGTGCATTTGTGGGAGGTAGTTTGATTCATCTCATTTTGATTTCAATTAGATGATTGAAAACAACAAAAATGGAGCGTTATAATAACTATTTTAGGATTTCACAACTGTTGTTAGTGGAAATTTATTATAGTGTTCTGCTTTCCTATTTAGGTTCATTCTTTTAATGTGTTTAACATTAATCAAAAGAAAGAGCGTTAAATGAAAATAAAAAAAATTGTTGGCAACTTAATTAATTAAACTATCAAAAAGAAACACATTTGAAAGCCACTTAAAGCTATATGTACATATGTTCATGGAAGCTTACTAAAGATCTGGGACAGCAAATAAGAGTTATACGAAACTGTATAAACTTTTATTTTTAATTTTATTTAAAAATTATGGAATAAAAGTAATTTTTTTATTTTTATAATAAAAATTGAATATAAAAATTATTTCTCAATTTTTTTAACATTTGAAAATGTAGGCTATTTTTCAATTTTTATTATAAAAATTGAAAATAAAATTTATTTTTCAGTTTTTATAATAAAAATTGAAAAATAACTTTTATTTTCAATTGCTAAAATAAAAATTTAAAATGAGTATAATTTAATTTTTAAATAAAAATTTATATATTATTATTTTTTTAATTTTTTTATTTAGATCAAAAATAAGAGTTTTAATTTAGTTTTTTTGATAAGAATAAATAAATAACTTTTATTTAATAATTCATATTTCAAAAATTATAATCGTTACGGTCCCTACTAAAGATTGAAAGCAACTTAATCAAATTAACTACAATACGATAAAACAAATTAAGCAATTTAAAAAAAAAAATAAAAATTTAACAGAAACTTTTACTAAACAGAAAAGTTCAGGTTTCTTATAAAGAATATTAGTTTGCTTAGGGAAATTTTATATTGTTGAAAAGAAAGTCACTTGAAAATCAATCAAATAATCACCTATCATACATTGTTTATCATACATGGTTTGAATAGCTTTGAAAGAGTGTTAAATTAAAATAAAAAGTTGCTGGCAGCATAATTAAAAAAACTATCATAAAGAAACACTTTTGAAAGCCACTCAAAGCTTCATGGGAGCTTACTAAAGATTGAAAGTAAATAAATCGAAAAGAATAATCGAATAATTAAAGAAAGCTTAAAAGAAACTTTTTAGTAAGCTAAATAGCACAGGATTGTTATCAAGATTCTTAATTAGCTTAAGCAAACTAAGAGTTTATAGTTGCTTTTGATTATTAAAAACTTTAAAAAACGGAAATCAGTTGGAAATCAGGCCTATACCTTTTCCGAGCATTATAGACTTGTATAATATTCATATGTCACATTTTCATATTCAGCAAATATCGTTGTGAAAGAAACTTCCACGTCGGAGTTTCTAGAAGACTTCAAGCTGTGTCTCCCACGCTGCCACAACTCATAATCAAGCAACAAAAAGTTAATTTAGGACTAAAACTAACAAATAATAGCCTGAATAATATTTGGGAGCACAGCTGGCTGACTCCACTTGTTTAATCCTACGGCGACCCACATAATGCAAATTGCTCTTATAATTTGCACAGCAGCGTCGATGTCATTCATCAGCCTTTGCGAAGGATACGGAGAGCAAAGTCGCGGGTTTTCGGGTTTTTAGACAAATTTCCGAGGATTAAGTGAAGCGACGCTTTGGCTGCAAAATCTTCTTTCTGTTGTTGTCGCTGTTGTTGTTGCTTTTGTTGCACGCAACGTTGCAAATGTTGCAACATTTTCGCAGCTCGGCAGTTGGCAGCTTTGCGCTTCATTCCATTTATTATGTCTGTGTTTATCTCCTTTTTTCATTGCCAAAAATATTTCAAGTGGGTTCAGTGCAAACTCCGCAATGCTTTTTATTTGGTTTTAGGATATCCTTTTCACCAGACAAACGCAGCTTTCATTGCAAATTTTTCATACGCACACAACACGCCGCCAAGGCTACACAGACACACAGATACACGAATACAGATGCAGATACATTCGTTGTTGCAGATACATTTACAGTTACAGTTACAGCTACAGTTGCAGATGTAGATACTCGTACAGGAAACAAACGCCTGGCTCTGAATGTGCCCCAAACAGTGTCTGTCAGTAGTTTTGGCTAGATTTGTTGAACTGATGCTGATGAAGGGTATCCAAACAGGGCATATCAGTGCACAGTAGTAAAATGTATGAGAAATATTATTTCTGATATTTTTAAAATATGTCTTACAAAGTCAAAGGACTTTGAAACTTACTGATTCTATTTAAGTAAATTATTTATGTTAAGTTTATATATTTATACCTTAGTATAGTTTAAATAAACCAGATACGATTATCAATGATATTATAATTATTAATAATATTTCTATAATTTTCATTATTACTTCAAAAATATTATTTAAATATTCAGATCTGAATTGTCAATTCCAGATTCAGATTGTAATCTTGTACATTTTCAGACAACTAGATAATGTCTGTTTAAGAGACTTCCCTTTTAGTAAATGATTTAATGTTGTGAGAAGCGATATTTGGAACCCAATTCCTTAGTTTTTTTTAACAAGCTATATTCTTTCTAAAAAAATATATTATTATATAGAATCATAGAGTCGACGGTTCTGTTACTACTAATAATTAGTATTATATATATATCTTTTCAAATTTTGTAAATAAATGAAAAAGGAATCTTAAAATTCTACTTAACTTACGTATTTCAATTCTTCTTTGAGTTTACAAGGTATTTCTTCTAACTATCCAAAATTGAAATACATTTTGTTGTCATATAAATTCATAACATAAAATTACATTTTTTCCATCACATACATAACTTTTAAAGAGCATTTGATAGTCGTTCACTTTGTGCTCTGTATAAATCTTATTCGCTTTGCCTTTTCTATTGTTTTGGCATTGTTTTTGGCCTGTGCCCACCTAACGTGGCGCTGTTGTTTACATGTTCATTCGCGGGATTTTTCACTTGAAATTGGAAAGTCGACGGCGACGTTTCGAGGCACACAAAGAGTTAAGTCCGCCCCTCACATGAAGCATTGTCTATCTGCAACTATTCTCGAAGAGAAGGAGGAACATTGGGGATATTTGGAGGATGCGACTGGGCAGCTTATTGTGTGGCCACCATTGTAACAATAAATGAAGTTTTTGGCTTTGGTCGTGTCCTGTGCTTTGCGGTTGCCCTTGCATTAAGCTTGTTATAGCTTTAATTTCGTAGCATCCTTGGGAAATCGCATCAACACAGCTGGAGATCGTTAAATAATTCATGTCAGGCCGTAGCAAAAAAAAATGTCTATGGAGAGTGAGAGAAATAAAACAAGAAAAGAAACGCAATGAAAGCCAAATTAAGCAGTTGAAACCGTTTAGCCAAGGCTAAGAGGAGGAGGCTCAGACTCAGACACAGCTGGGCGCCTGAAATGCCTGAATCGCCTGATTTACAGTGCAATAATTTTCATCTCATTTTCATTACTTTCGGGCTTAGCTCGTTGTCCTTTTGCATAAGGAGCAGCAAGGCATGCTTCTATTTTAGGCAAACTCCTGGCGAGGTGAGAGGCTATGCTCCTGTTTAACTCCAGTGCTATTTATCATTTCCATAGCATTTATACATATGTATATAAGTTCCATAGCTGATATGGCTTAGCAATGGTTTTAATGCCATTGGCATTTCCATTACATCTCATAGGCTCCTCAGCCCTCCTCCCCAACAGCTGCACCGTTTCCATGCCACGTTTTTGCCCAACTTTCAAGTGCTTTCAAAGTTGTGAACAAGTCGCAAAAAAGGATCAACAAGACACTTCAACAACAGCAACAACAGAAACAACGCGAATAACAACGGCTGTGACACTTCACAACGTCGACAGATTTACATCATTTATTGCACAGACAGGTAACAGGTGGTAACAGGCGAAAAACAGAACAGAAACAGCAACTATTACAGCTGAAAGTGTATATGCACTCTCAATACTCAATCCTCGTTGTACACATCTATTTGGTCAAAAATACTTTCCCATTTATTTTATTGATGTGACTTTTGGTCTCTTAAAATACAGTCGAGCTTGCCTATAACGTTCTTTTACTGATAGCTTTTCACATTTGATTCTTATTGAATTTCGTTTTCATTTTCAAATTCTTGAATAACATCGATAGTTCTGTTTTTGAAATAAATATTCTTCTCGATTGTTCCGATTATAAGCATTTTACAAATATTCCCATATTATTGAATAATGCTGCTGTATATTTATTTTTAAATTATTCAACTCATTCAAATATTTAATTAATCAATATATAATTAATCAATATATCAATATTTATTTACCTAAATGATTCAGCATTTTTGTATAGTATTTTATTGTTTTTGCCATTCATGTTGACATTGCTTACATTTTCGTATCGAATGGCAAATTTCTAGTGTTGCATTCGAAATTTATCGGCTTCAAACCGATAGGAAACTTGCGGAACAGGAACATCAATTGGAGATGGTGAAACGGATGTCGGCACAGGTAAAACTGTGAGACCATCACGAAAATTGATGGCAGATGATAGATGTTGCTAAGTGTGAATTGAGTATAATATTTGGACTTGGTTCGTTCGTTTACTTTTTTGGTTAGTTCAATCGAACTATTTCCAACACTAAACGTAATTGTCACATGGTTTTCACACTTCCAATTGTCAGTATAGCCAATTAAATTTCTGTGAGTTTAGGTTATATGCACATTCAATTTGAGTTATAGCTAGGACTTGAGCTAAGATTGCATCATGTTTCTCGACGCCTATGGAGCACCCAGGGATGTGACACCCGATAATCTGCACGAATATCCGTATGATCTGGTGAGCATTGAGCTTCAAATGAAACCTAAAGTTTTAATGCCAACATCGACCTTGCAGCATGGCGTTATGTTGCTGACATCGGCCGACTTTGAGGTCTATATTCCGCCTCGTTGGCATGGCACCATCTACAGCACCGAGGAGTTGTTGGATACCTATCGCAAGCGCTTCAAGGTGAGCTTAATCGAATATCGGGCTTAATCAAATATATGTATATTCTTTTCTTTACTAAGCCCGATTGCACGTTGTTGACCTTTCATGCCTTGGAGCCCTATGAGCCGGAGTTAATCTGCTGCGAGCGTTGTGTGGTCGAGATAACCGCCCTGCCCGCCGGACAGACCCTGCACAGTGGCACCGAAATCGTTGTCTTTCTGGTCAAAATCTACGAGGTCAACACGCTGATCACCAAGGAATTGGGCACCGAGCTGAACTTCTTCCCGAGCACTCATCACTATCACGTGCGCATCATGAGCGAGGGCATCGATATACTCTACTTGGACGATAAGGTCTATGGTGCCGATTCTGCCTGCTACCAGCAGCAGTGTGTCCACAATCTCGTGAAGAAACTGCAGCCTCTGGGTGTGAAGAGTCTCTCTGGCAAACCGTTGCCCGAGCAACTCAGCAAGATGTGCCGCAAAGTGGATCACAATGGGGCCAACAAGTAAAGCTCTCTCTCTCTCTCCATAAATATACATAATATATATCTACCTCGAGTGGTGGCTCCATTGATGGCTTGTGGATGGAGTGACCCAATCTGATGGAGACGCGTTAGTTGCAGCTGACTGAGCGACCTGTCAACAACGCTCCCTTGTCAAATCTGAGTTGTTCCCGTAATCAAATACGCTTGAATTTGTTCAAAACTAATTAATAAAGTACAGCATATTTTACTATTTATTATTATATTTATCATTATATTTAGTATTATATTTATTATTATAATTTATTATTTTCAAATATTGCCAAAGATTTTTTGGTAATAACAATTTTGAGAGAGAAATTTGTATGCAATAAATTACCAATCGTACAAAATGAATGGTCTAAAACAGCGGTGGGCACGAAATCGGAATTCGGGAGCACTACAACAACAATCCTATTAGAGTCTACCTAAGTTGGGAGCAGCCGCTGCTCCCGGAGCCACTGCGTGCCCACCGCTGTTCTAAAATATTGTCAGCTTTGTTAGGAACAGAGTTCTTATTGCTTCCCAGCAGAATTTCGCTAAATATTCAATTCAGATATACTCTATAATTTTCTTTGCTTCTGTGAAGATTTCTTAACCTTTGGGTGATTAGCTTTTCTGGAATGACTTGGATATATTTTAGTATTTGCACTATTGTCCGTTATGCAAAGTGTTTGCTGGCCCTTTTAAAGTTCCCCTCTCACATTAGTATTCATAACAAAATATCATCTATACGAATATAATACATATTTTGCTGTGCTATGGCAAATCCCTTTAGGCAGACCGCTGCGTGACATCTTTGCTCTCATTTTTGTTTTTTGTTTTCCCTTTCTTTGGTCTACCCAAAAACCTTCCTCCTTTACACCGCAGCACAACAATAATAATCTTCTTTTGGTCTCTCCAATGCGGCCTTTGGCTATTTTATGGCTTTGCAATCGTTCTGTGACTCTGACTCTGACTGTGCCTGGAATATCTAATGGATGCGTGCAACTAATTGAGTTGGCTCCCAGGCAAAGGATTTCCTTACGCCCTTGTGAGGTCCTGTTTTCATTTTTGGCAAAACCTTTTTAGCATAACTTCATACATTTGTTTTTGGTCAAATGGCTTAGTCTTTAATGGCCAAGGGTTTAAAGGATTTGCAATCGAAGTAACAAAAACATGCCAAGAAGTTAGAAATTAAAATTCAGAGTGTAGAAACGGAGAGAAAAGAAAGGGAAGAGCTTAAGCTTTGGGCTTTTAAAAGATAACAAAGGTTAGAGTAAGGCAATGTTTACAATAACAATATTTATTAAACATAGTTATATTTTTATACATTTTATTAATATGCCAGACAAAATTAGTATAAACTTTTCAGAGCTATCGAAAGAGTTACTAATTTAAAATATTTTTATATTTACTTCAGAATTTGGCATAGAAAAAATTTCGAAAGCTTGTACAAATTATAACTTAATTATAATTAGAAATTAGAAAATAATAAATCATAAATACTATTCGATTTTTGTTAAATTAATGGATGCCATTTTTAAATCTACTCAAATCTGAAGATATATTCTTACTATGAACCCAACAAATTGATTGTTTTGCATTGCGTAAATACATTTTAATGATCGTTTAGGAAAATCCTTCTCACTTGCAAATTTAACACCAGTCTCAGGCTTGTAAATGAGATGTTTCCCCGTACTATGTACTTTCCAATTCCATTTCAAAATACCAAATACTCGGTCTCGATGTTAGCTCATAAATTCGTAGTACACATACTCGCATGACAACTTAAGTGCGGTCAATGTTTGGTGTTTGGGGTGGCTTCCATTAGGAAAACAATTACAGACAAGGACACTGACAGAGAGACAGGCAGAACACAAAAGCAGTGCGTGAATGTTGGCAGGTCCCAAAACTCGGCAGTTAGCCTGAGATACAGATACGAGTAGTGGTCGCCACATCCGCCATTTTCGCTCCGAAGATAACATTCAGCGACTGGTCATAAATTACGAATATGTCGTCGCTGGACTCCACTCGGTTGTGTCTATTAGCAGCCTTAGAATGTCCAAGTTTGACAATGCTTAGGCTTAGTTTGGGGCTTCTCTTGGCCTTGGGGCTTAAACCCGTTTCTCCCCATCTTCCCCCCTTTTCCTTTATTTGGCACTCGGCTCGTTTATCAAGTGCAGCCAACCGCGACAGCTGTTGGCCTCCCTCATACATATCTGTGGGCCGGGCAGAGTTTAAACCTTTTTTAAAGCAATCATTGAGGTGCTGCTGATGTGGATTCCAAGCGGGATTTTGGTCGAAAAAATTGAGTGATCCTACCAAAAATGAACTGATGTTTGTGCTATCATTGAAACATTTGATGATGCCAAAATAGAGTCAAAAATATTTACAAACCGACAACTGAAAATATTTTTGGAAATATGCACTCAAATACTTTTAACAAAAGATGCAGATAATTTTTAAAATTTTCTATATTTTATTTCAAATATATCTATGAAGATATTTTCATTTTAAAACATTCAGAACATCCTTGTTATAATGTAACTTTTATTCATTTATTAAATTTGTTACAAATTAATTGATGAAAAGATAAAAACAGACTCACCAAACAGTAGCTAGATTAATAAAATCAATTTTGTTAATTGTGTTTTTATATAACAGTAGGTCTAAAATATTAATAATAATTTCTGTAAAGTTAATCTACACTTTCTGTTATCGTTTACAAATCTGACTTAAAATCTAAATTCTTGCGAAAATGCAAAAGTTATGATTTACTGCGGTTTTTCCTTTTTCAAAAACGAGCTAAAGAGTATCTTCAGCTAACACCAATAATTGGCTTAAAGAATTTAAATCGATTTGGACTGGTTTGGCCATTGGACATGGCTGTCATTCCTTTGTCAGCCAGCAAATTCTACATACCATATCAGATTAGCCAGTTTCAGAAAAGCGGTAACAAATAAATTCTAATGCCTAACATAAATTATACAAAGTATCCAAACAGTGGGTGGAGGAAACAGGAGTCCAAGTCGGGAGAGTTCCAGTTTTACGCTCACGTAACGCCTTCGACCCGGCGTCACATGTGTGTCTAAGTGATTTTCAATAAGTTGGCAGCAGTTTTGTTGGGGGCGGGGCAGTTGTGAGCGGGGACGGGTCAAAGTTTTTGGGGCACGATTTTTCACAGCTACAGATGTCTATATTCGTGCGGCAGGCAACACGCAGAAAGTAGCATAATTTATGGCGTCGAATTGGGAGAAAGAGAGGGACGTAGAGGGAGACGGGGACATGTGTGCGAATCTAGCGAATTTTCGCAAGCGTCAATAATGACGAGCGATTTCTCATAGCCACTGCCACTGTGCCACCGGATGGGGCAACGTTCTCATTTCGGCAAAGCACCAGCCATTTGCAGCAGCTGCGACCTTTGATATCCGCAGCCAAATTCCCACACACAAACTGCCACTGGATGTGGCAGGCAGTGCCCGTGCCAGTGCCAAGTGCCACACGTTCTTCCTGTCACGCGGCACGTAAAAACAAACTTGATTTTCGGCCATCAAAAGCGCCATCAGTCTTCCCGATGTCTGACAAATGCTTTCTTTGACTTTCCCCGATCTTCTCCCTCGTTGCCAAATCAAAGACGTGCTCGCCATGTTTTCATTTCTTGTCATATTGCTCTTAAATTATTTTTTAATCACACTACGAGTATCGCAGCATTCTCACATTTCAAATGACAATCAGTGGAGGGTGGAGTGTTAATTTGCAGTTTTTTTAGCCTCCATGGCCACTTTGATTAACAAAGTTGTCTGATTATTTTAGATTATCCAAAAAAATATTAAATAATCAGGAGTAATCAGAAAAAATCAAAAACAATCCGAAATACTCAAAAAGATTATTTTTGATTTTTTCTGATTATTTTGAATAATTGTATACATTTTAGATTTTTATTTAATTTTTTGTAATCATAATCATTAAATAATTGGGAAAAAACGAAAATAATCGTAATTTATTCATTAGTTCGACTTTTAAACAAAAATAATCTAATTACTAATGATTATGATTACTTGTCATTATTTAACAGGTACTGTACCATACCTGTTAAATAATGATATAGAAATTTTTGAGTACAAACAAGAAACAATTCTATTATCTGTTCACTTTATTTTATACATATTTGTAATACCTACATAGATTATTTACAATATTAAGCATATGAAAATATTGAGTATATAATTATTCATATTTGTAGGATAAAAAATAAAAGACTCATTAAACAATTAAACTCTTCACTTTTGCTTTAATGATTGTCCTCCCTTGATAAGGTAATAATTAAAATTAAATTATATTATAAAGAACCCAGTGATAAGTTTGCAATATCTTAAGCCAAAATTATAATCACTTACTATTCTCGCATCTGTCCTCCACGTTCACTTTCCCATTTGTCATGCAAGCAACAAATAATGTAACAAAGAATTGATCCAAGTTGTATCCACAGAGAAGCAAATCGAAGTCTGATTTTACTGTAGTATCACTTTCCAGCTGGTTACACACAATCCGAGTGTGTGTAAGTTTTCACACACACATACACACACACTCACTAAGAAAGAAGTCGAAAGACAACTAAACGACATGCTGAAAAATTCAGTTGGTCGTTAGATGGTGAGACGGGGAGGGTAAAAGTTTTCTCATTTGGGAGATTTGCAGCTGGCACTGGACGCGTTTGCCATTAATGCAATCGAAGGGCATTTTGGCCATGGTCCTTAGCTTATGGCCGACGCGAAGACGCTTATGGTAAATGCCGCAAAAATGGCAAGCAAATCAGGGCCAAAACGACAGCGCAAAAGTAAAAATTGCAATTGTGACAATGGTGACAATCTGCAGGCGACAGGCAACATTGAGGCTGAGATGATGACAAGGATGAGGATGAGAATGGCACTGGCAGCTAGACAAACAGACGGCAACAAGGCAGCAACCCCCACTCCGCATCCTCCTCCTCTTTTATCCTCCCCTATCCTTGGCTACGTCTTCATCTCCAGCTTCAGCTTCAGTTCCAGCTCCGGCGACGGGAACGTCAAGCAAACGGCGACACTTACAATCAGTATGAAATTTACGCGATTTTCATTGCGGCAAATGGTTCGTTTTTGGTATTAACATTTCTTGCCAACAACTCTCTGTGTGTGGGTGGAGGTAAAGATGATGCAGGAAATGTCTGCGGGGATTGCGGGGAGAGGCATAAGTTGCGTAACAGAAGCTGTGCCAATTCTCATATTTATATGCCCTTCATTTAAAGGTAAGCGGACTTTGCTGCGATGTTTGTTACAGGTTGAAATCTTAATTTAGTTTGTTTAATATTCGAATTGATTCATCCACCAAATGACTTAACTTTTGCCATACATTAAAAATTAATCGAATTGTTCATTAAAATGCTATTGTCAAAAAATTAGAAATTTATTGAATTATTTGCTAAGAAGCTTAAAGTTGGGCACAAAGGCTCTAGGCTCATTTTTTTAATGATTTGTTAATTAACTAAAAGATAAATTTAATGCATAATTCAAAAATATCATTCAGATAAAATTAAAATTAATAACAATTTGAATAAAAGTACAAGAAAGTTAAGAAAGTTAAGACTAAAAAGGTTGCCAAAAATATTAAAAAATGTATATAAATGTTTTAATCAAATTTAAAATGATATAACTAAAAATATTTTAAAATATATCATTAAGTTACAATTTATTTACTGTTAATTTTCTTTTTTTATATTTTTGATAAAATATTTCTAGCTTTTGTAGCTGACGTTAATTGAGTAATTAAATAAATCTATATTATTTCAGTTTTTAAGTGTGCATCGAATTCGTTGTTATATCTTGTCTAATTTCCGTTTCTTGTTATTTTTTGCTTTCAGTTTTTCTTCTTAGCACGCCATAACCAACAACAACAACAACAACAACAATAAAAGCAAATAGCAACTCGCGACTGCCACGGGCCAAAAGTGGCATCAGCTGCACTTGGCGAGGATATATCCTGAACCGTTTCCTACCGCTTTCCAACACTCCTCCGCCCTCTCTTCATCTCCGTCTCCCCTCCCTTTGCCATCTACAGTGCCTTCTATCTGGCTGTGCACGCACGCTGACTGACTTGGCGTTCGGTGGCATAATGCAATAAGCGTAGCCAACGATAGCGACGAAGTCTTCCTCTTCCTCTTTCCCCTACTCCTCCTCCATGTCTTCAACTTTGTCTTCATCTTCATCTGCGCTTTCGTCTTGGTCCTGCGCTAACTTTGAGCCGTACGACAAACAACAAACAACGGGCGCTAAGTTCGCGCTGCAGGGAATCGGCGACAGAGAAAGGGGGCCAGAGAGGGGGGGGAGGGAAAGAGGCAGGCAAGCGCATGTGTGCCAGACAGGTTATGCGCTATAAAAAATTTAAGAAATTGCCGACAGTGGCAGCCAAAACGACAATACTTATTGCACAAATCAAAAATACTTTTCAGCTTCTGCTTCAGTCTTTGTTGTCTGCCACGGGTGAAAGTTGAACGGAGCAACTGATGCCCAAGCTGCCAACAACCAACAACGACAACAACAACAGACTGATAAATAAATGATGTTTTATTTGCAGCATCAATAAGCGTTCAGTTTTGCACATAAAATCATGAAAACAATCACAGTTGAGACAAGTTAACACTTAACTAAATTAAAGCACTAACTAAGAACCTAATCTAGTTAATCACTGGCTAAACGGTTTATTTAATACAAATCGAATTTGAATTTTACGATCATTGACTACATTTAAAATTTAATACTGAAAGAGTCTTATATTGATGCAACATTTGAGAAATCTCTTTTCGAATTTCCAAAAAAAAAGCAACTTTTGATAAAATAATAAATTTGCTATATTTTATTTTCAAAAGAACAATTTTTATTGGTTTTTTGTATATTTTTCTTTAATTATTGTAGTTGCTTATGAGACAGCAGAAATACTGAGATTCATTTGGCTCCTTTTATTCTAAAAGATCAAGTATTGTATGTGAATTTGATAAAGTTTACCTTTAAATTTATTTGTTTAAGATGGTTGCAAACTGAATAACTACAGCTAGTATAACTCTATCTACTTTACCTCTACTCTGTCAGATAAATAATTCCATTTAAGAAATAGCAATTCTAGTGTAATCCCTGCCACAACAACGTCATAAGTAGCAAACTATCTGTGTGTGTGTGTGTGAGTGTGTGTAAATCCAAATTGCGTCATGTCATGAGGTTCTCAGACGCTGCATTCCCTTTAGCTAAGCCCCAAAGGAATTGGGTTAAAGGTCATCATCATCGTGCACTTTGCCGTTGCCATTATTATTGTTGTAGTCTAGTTGGTCACTTGATTTAATCCCTGAACTGAATCCTTTGTTCGTGTCAACTGTTGATTGGCCAACAAGTGCAGCAAGTGGCAGGCACAACAATAATGAAATTAAATTCAATTTGTTAACAATTTTAAAAAGGCATCCACTCAATTAAATGGCCACAGGAAACTGATTTCCACTTTTTTAAATACCCTGTAGTCATAACTTGAATGGTTTTATCAGTTCGTCACAAGCAATAACATAAAGATTATCATTGAAATTAATTAGCATAGCGTGTAGAAGGGAAAGGTGTAGTGGCGCCATCTAGTGTGCGTTAGCAGTTGCGACTATCATAGAGAAGAAGGTATTTGAAAGTCTAGCAATTTTGAGACTGATAAATAGAGAGCGAGAGAGAGAGAGAGAGAGCGAGAGAGTGCAATCAAATTACAAGAGACAAAATGCCCATAACCGCAAAATACACTTAAAAGGCAAAATGATTGAATTGTGTGTGAGTGTATTTAATGCATGCCTGTATGTGTGCTGAGAGAATGCGTATCAGTGTGTATGTTAGTGTGTGTGTGCGTGTGTGTTAGTGCACTAAAGCCGCATTCGACGGCCGTCCAGTTGGCCATGGCTTATGGCATCGGTTTCATAGCCGTCTCGGCAGCCTTTGATAAAATTATCCCCCTCACCTGGCGTCGCATTGCACCTGTTTCAAACATTTCGCCGTGTGTACATATTTTAAATTTAATTACTACACGCTGCATGCGAACCAAATCCAAGCCAGCCAACCATCTATCCATCCATCCAACCATCCATCCAACCAACCATCCATTCAACCATCCATCCGTCCAGCCAAGCAGATCAGCCAACCCATATCCCATATTCCATTTCCCCCAACCCAAATCCCACTCCACAGATCCCTTCATTTGTCGCATTGGCCCAGTCGCTGGACTGCCATAAAGTCCGAAATACAAAAATAGTTGGCAGGCCATTCGGATCCACATTCAAATGTATGCATTTAAATATGCGAGAGTCGTTCGATAAATGTATAATGTTTAAATATTATTTGAGATTAGTTGTTATAAAGGATAACTCAAAATCGTAATTTTAAAAGTAGAATATAAAAAATTGTTTTTATTTTTGTTAATTTTATGTAAAATATTTATATTTACTTCGATTGATTTTTACCAACTCAAAACATGAGTTCTTAAAAATATTTTTGTCTGTTGAAAATGCTAAACACTATTAATTAAATGGAACAAGAATAATTCCGACTTAATATATCTCAATATAATAAAAATAAAATATATTTAATTTATGAATTATCTTAAACTTCTTAAGCAACCCTCTTAATAAATATATTTGCAAGCCAGGTACCTTTTTACAGCCATATGTGAAGGCTTTTCAGAGACTCTGTCGTTCTTTGCCATTGGCGCATTTTTGCACATTTAACTCAATTTGTGGCTTACATTTAATTAATTTAATAATACGCAAATGTAATTTTTTTAAATAACCGCAATACAACAATTTTCTGCCTGTGTGTGTTGGCATTTATATGTGTGTGTGTTCTGGTCTGTGTGTGTGAGTGATTTTAATAAATAATAGCGAAGATGTACCGCTAAGCTGCTTTATAAAGAACTCATTCATGGCTGCAGTTACAGCGAGAGCACAAAGCACACCATAGATGGCGCCAGCACAGGCGCACCAATAGATGGCGCAACAAACAAATTCCACACGCTAGCAAAAGCTTAATGCTTGTGTAATTCATGTGGATGCTAAAAGTTCAAGTTTATATGCGTGCAGTTCAATATACATACATATTAGTTTATTGTTAAATAATAGTTTATTAAGTAAGTTTCGATCGTTATACTATATTTTAATTGAAATACGAAATACAAATAATTAATAGCGGTTAATAAGCAGTAAAAATATAACACTGCTGAACGCTCAAAGTATTTACTTTTTTAGTTAAGTAAAATATCTTAGCCCTGATGAAACCCCAATAAATATTAGTACAAATCATGTAGTTAATTTATGTATTGGGAATAGCTTTGCCTAGAATTTTTAACAAGAAATACAGTTATCATAATATATTTTATCTATAAAATTTATATAAATATAAGTATCGGCTGTCAGACTGTCAGCTGAACATGCGGAAGATCTAATCAAGCTATAATAATATTTACACGCGCTTCTTTATACATAAGTGTGTACATACATATATAGAATTACTTATTGTTACCACAATGTTTGTAATTGTTGTTGTTCTTTTGATTCATCAATTGCACCTGATAAGCCGAGTGAAATAAAAAACTCGCGTGCAGTGAGTGTAACGAGAACATTGACATACGCTCGTAAGCACTTCTCACCTCCGTTTTCACCGCCCAAGTTCAACTTTCATTCCTGCCGCTCGGATCGCGAGCACTTTTCACTTTTCATTTGTTGACAGTCAACAATAAAGCAGCGTCGGCGCAGTGTAAAAAGCTTTTTGTAAAAAGAATCCAAAAGCTTTGACAGATAAATCTATAAATGATGCACTGCAGCCGCTCGAGTTTCAGTTGCTCAAAACACCGAGCAGACGAGGTATTCAACGAGCTCAAGTAAACAGTACTCAAAGTACTCACAGTACTCATATATCAACAAATCAGCGCACTTCGAGTGTAATCAAATAATCCAAGACAACAATGTGTAAGACTATCAGGTAAATTTACAACACCCTCTTCGCTTTGCCGCAAAGTATAGAGAATAACAACATACATATTTTGGTTTTCCAATCTCTCGACAGCACTTCAATCTGGCTGCTCACATTTGTGGCTTTAAATGGAGTCTTGGCTCAAGTACCCTTCCCCGGCCAATGTCCAGAAGTTAAGATAATGGACACTTTCGATTTGGATGCGGTGAGTCGACACTCGACCAATTGTCACAACACAACCGTCAGCCACTTGACAGCCACTTGAATTGTTCTATTATCAATCAAATGTAACTCAATTGAAATTTTCATTTTAATTAAGTGTGCAATAGATAAGTTCCAGCTGTAAGTTAATCAATTTCAAGATAAGTTTCGTGGAAACACAGCCAACAGATGGCGCTATAAATGAAATCAACAAGTCTCAAGATAAGATAAACCACAACTTGTTTTTCAAGTTTAGGAAGCTTTTGAAGAATTTTCCTAGCCTTGACCGAAGAGTTCAAGACAAGCATGCAAAAATCATTATCATCAATATGTATAAAGCCAAAAATAAATGAAAAAAAATACAAGTTTACTGCCTTTGAGAAATATTTAAAGAGCTTGCTAGTATTAATTTAATTAAAATTGAAAGTAGCAATTGAAATAGCTAAACATCATGTTCTGGAAATTCTAATTATTATTATTTTATATATTTTTCAGTACATGGGTGTCTGGTATGAGTATTCGAAGTATCCATTTGCCTTTGAGATAGGCAAAAAGTGTATTTACGCAAACTATGAGAATATCGATAATTCTACAATATCTGTAGTAAACGCGGCTATCAACAGACTGTGAGTAGCTCAATTAAGTTAATAAACTTGTATTAACTAATTACTTTTGATATTACAGCACTGGCAAGCCAACAAATGTAACGGGAACTGCAAAGGTCATTGCACCTGCTCAGCTGGCCGTATCATTCTTCGAGAATCGTAAGTACATAAAGATATATGTAGTTATCTGTATAATTATCTATATTTATAACTTAATCTTTACTTATCTATATTCATATCTGTATCTTTTTTGTTATCTTTCACACTAACTATTTGTATCTATGTTTCTATGACTCTTAGAGGTGGTCAGCAAGCCGAACTATCTGGTGCTGGGAACCGATTATGACTCATACGCAGTTGTCTATAGCTGCTCTAGTCTGACGCCTCTGGCCCATTTGAGTGAGTATGCGGAAGACACGTCTCGATTCGACTTGGCCTTGGCTAATTTGGCATGCAAACGACAAAATCAGTTATTCCATTTGGCATAATTAATGCAAGTGCAAACCTAATTGCATTATATGGGCCAACTAGGGAGACATTGTTAAACACGATAATTACAATCGATGCCATTTACCATTTGCCAATTTCAGAAATCGTCTGGATATTAACTCGCCAACGAGAGCCCGCGGCCGAGACCATCGCTGCTGCCCACGAGATTCTCGATGCCAATAGGATTACCCGAGCACTGCTGATCAAGACCCTGCAGAAGGGCTGCAATGGCACTGAAGCAGCCACAATGCAGATGGGGGAGAATGACTTTGACATCCAGGCAGTTCACGAGGCCGTTGACAGGGCATGAGAATGGCTAAGACGCTTCTATGAGCGTCTTTTCGACATATTCAAGCACTTCTGGAATAACTAAGCCTTATAATCGATGCCTTTACTCAGACAGATTATTATATAAATGGCAAAAAGTCATTTTAAAAGTTGTATTTATATTGAATAAATTGTGTAACTATTATATAGCTTTGTATTTAATACGATTAATCACTTGCTTGTTATGTGTATATATAATCTTGTTTGACAAATTAATATATATGTCGAAAAGCTGTTGAACATTATCATTTAAACAAGTTTTAATTAAGGAAATATTGGTTGGCGTCCGATAACATCAGATATGATTATTTTATTTTATTAAAGAATTTCACATTTTTTAAATATGCCTCACAAAAACTTGCATGTATATATGTATGCATTATTTTAAGTATCTGAAGGACAGGCAGCCTGCAATACCTTGATCATTTGACCGATCTTTATGCCCGAGAGTTGGGCCAACTTCTGGGCTGCGAATATAGTTTCTGCTGAGGGAATTCGTTGGCGTGTATAGATCGCAGCCCACTCTGAAATAAAGGGGCTTCAATCATAATTTGCATTAAAAAAAAGGTGACACAAGACTTACGAAAATTGAAAACTCCATTGGAATTGATGCACATGAACTGAATAGCAAAGTTGTCATAGTCCGTGTCCAAAATATATATCTCAACGCTTTTAGAGATGGCTAAAACAGAAGAATTATTGGTTTGTACAGTTTAAATTCATTTATACAAACCTTTCTTGTTAATTTCCATTTCAAATTTGCCAATCGATGTATCGAAGTTATTTATCTTATGTGTTTTCACTTTCAGTGTATCGGTGCTATTGGAAGATGTGTATAATAAACATACATAACATATAATAAAAAATTAATTGAATATCATTTTCTTACACTGTGCTGATATCCTTTCTTTTAAGTGTATAGGTAGAGTCGCCTTCTCGTTTAAACTCAGTTGATGTGCACTTGGGAATCTTGCGTGAGAAATACGGATACATGGAGTGCGTATACCATTTGCCCAAATAACGCTGCATGTCAAAGTTCCCAATCGATGTCATGTTCTTTGGGCAGGGTCCTCTAAAAACAGCCAATGCCGTTGCCTGAGCAACGAAGAGCAGCAATAAAATTGCTGCAGCACTGGAAATGTATCTCTGAGTTAGAGTCTGCTATTGTATCTTACAAAAATGAGACTTACACGTAGATCTGTAGGTTGTGCATGTTGCAAAGATTAACTGAAACTGTTAGCACATATTATAATTTCATTAGTTGGGCTCTCAATCTGAGAAACATACCGTATCTAAATCGATTAGATTTGGTTAAAATTTACTAAAGAGCGATACACTAGCGATAACACTTGTAGATACCCTGCAAATTGATATTTTGAATCTCAGGTATAAATATATAATATATATATTATACTCAGGTATAAATGAGTACTCACAAGCTGTATCTAATTCATTTTAAAGTAAGGCAAAGTTAGCAAAATGTTTTAGCTGAGATTTTATGTGAAATTACTTTAAAGTTCTTTTAAAACTTAACAAAAAGGGGAAAATATTCATAAAATACATCGGAAGTATAGCTCAAACAAAATAATTTATGTGTTCCTCTTCTGAAAACTAGATACCTTTCAAAATGTGACCAAGTGGCAGTTGGAAAATCTTGAGGGCAACGACAAAGTTGCAGGCTGTAACTGAACGGAAGTAATATTTTTTACTCAGGTAGTACTTCCAGCTTTTGTCTGTAAGCTGCTTACGAGGTTGTCCTGTTTGTCTTATACCCTGTTCCCAAATAAAGTGGACAAAAACAGGTATTATAGCTATGTGCAAATGTATGTAACAGGCGAAAGTAGGCATCTATAGCTGTAGAAATGAATTTACAGAATTCAATATATAGAAATTAGTACTCTTAACTGATTTCTTTCTATTCTTCAAATTTCCAAATAATTTTATATAATTGTATAAATATGCATGTAATCATTTTAGAGTATCTGAGGTCTAATCACACGGGGTATTTGTTTGTCGAGAATACTCGACTGCAGTCTGTGTCCTTGTTGATTTTTCGTTTCTATTGTTTTTTTTTATGTGGTGGTAAATAAAACAAATGTTGAACAACATAAACAAACATAAATCAGAAACCGCAACAGTTCTGACCGGCATAGATAACTCCCACTCCCTCCAACTATCTACGTCTCTCTCTCTCTTTCTCTCTCTTGCTCTATCATTGTCTTCTTTTCGCTGTCTTGTGCTCTATCGAAAAGGACAATTGCAAAATTAAACAGCGAAAAGGCAAGAGAATCGTCCTCGTCCGTAGAGTGGCATAACAAAAACCCAAAGCGCCCAATGGGGAAATTTTATGGTACAGCGATTTTAGAATTTCTATATATGCATCCATCTATTTTATTTGCCCTCTTACTCGCACTCTCTCTCTCTATCTCTGTTATTTGGGTCGGTTTTTGAGCTTGTAGTCGCCTCACCGCGACAGTGCATGACTTGCCAGCGATACACAATCCAGAGAAATTGCCAGACCCAGAATCAGACCCAGACTCGGTCCACCCCACAGTCTCCATCTCCACCTCCGCCTCCAACTCCAACTCCATCTCGAACTGGAACTGGAACAGTGCATGCTGGAAGGGACTCAACTACTCGCTATGCATACAAAATTTATTTTGTAAACAAAGTAAATGCCATTACAAACAAATTGGACTTTGTGCCATGCTTTTTGTACTTTGTTGCGGGCTCTTGCACATTTTTCCTCTCCTTTTTGTTTTTTGGCCACCGTTGGGAAATCGCTCAAGTTCGCATCTGGATCGACAGTACGAATACTCAGTGCGTGATGCCTCGACATGGTTTGTCCGTCTGACATTTGAGACCTCGATGAGCGATAGATAGTTTGCGGTCAGACAATATTTATTGAGTGCAAAAAACACACACAAACACACACACACTCCGAGCTGGTCTTGTGTGAGTTGCCCAAGGCCAAGACGGGGCTTATTTTTGGCACTCACTTCGAGTTTATAAATATTTCCAAAGACTAAGGGCAGTTCTACGATCAAAGTGAAGGGGAATGGGAATGAGAAGAAAGTTACTTCACTGTAAAGTATATATTTCCGAGTAGAGTCACGAAAGAAAATTCTATTCTGGGAAAGAAAAGTAAGAGATACGAGCAGAGTGTTACATCTGTAAATAGAAGTTGTAGAAAGATTTGGAAGAAATTGTCTAGGACAAATATAAAAATATATTTTATTTAACAATTATACTTCTCTTTAATTCTCTTAAAAAAGAAAGCAAAGTTATGATCAGTTATAAGACAGGAATGCAAGCAACTTTTTTCAATGCGCTAAAAAAAAAATTTAAGTTCTCTTCTGAAAAAGAAAATAATCTGATTTTGCATCTTGAAATATAAAGAATTATATTTTAGTACTATTTCTAGGGGAATTGGGGACTTAATTTCTAAAGCAAAGAAAAGAAAGAAACATCTCTACTCTGAAATATGTAATAGTTACTTATAAAAGAAAAGAATAGGTTTAAAAACGCTACTTCTTTATTGGAAATGAAAATGATCTTAGGTCTTTTAGAATGCGCTGGATAAAACATCTAAATCTTCTTCATTGCAAAAAGGAAATGACTTTAAAAAAATGTTGTTTTCCTCTTATGGAGATGACAATATTTATCTTCTCGAACAGAGCTCTCTACTAGCTTACTAATCCAATACCTTCTGAAAGAACAGCTAAGGCTCCTACCTTTTAACCAGCTCTGAAGGCAGATTCTGCGAGCATATCTTCCCTTCTTTAAGCTCCTGTTTACAAGAGTTTCCTGAGCCTCTATCTCTCTAGAAACGCTCCTTATATTCAAAGCAGGTTATGCACTTTACATTGGTTCATTTGGCCGATAGAGTGTCTGGTCTGTAGTTTTATGACCTTTTATTGGCACTGTTCACCGAATGACTTGGCCAACTTGCCTGACTCGGATGCTGCAGTGGAATTCATTGACCGTTAAGCATTAATGTCCTGTGGCAGCCAGATATCGAATGAGGAACTTTTACGTGCTTGCATATTTTATGGGGCTAGTCGAACTTTAATTGGAACATTGGAACAATACCAATAAATGCCAAAAGCAGTGAGCCAAAAGTTTGATGTGCATTGACCGGAATTAGGAGGTGGGACGATGGCGGCGGTTGCCAAATCCCAAATGCGTCGTGGCCCCGAACAAAACCAAACCAAATCAACTCAAGGGACACTCGGAAGTAGACGGAGAGCCGCAACAAACCACAAGGATAACAACGGCTTTTAGCCGTTTTCCCGCTGCCGCTGCCGCTTTCCCTCCGGCTGCTCCTGCCGCTCTGTTGCAAGCTGCGGTTGCGGCCAGCGGCCAGTGGCCGTAGACAACGAATCCAGTTAACAATTCAATGAACGCAATTACAAGCGACCAGCGACCAGGTTGCGTTCAGAAGGGGGGGTGAAGGGGCCGTGTTGCTGCCACACGTTGCACGTTGCCAGGACAGCGATTAGAGACGCGTTCAAATTAAACGTTCACAACATATTGTTGCTGGCCAGTCGGCCGTTTTCCCCGCACCCCGTTGGCGGTTTGCGGCCAAAAAACGTGGCCATAAATGCTTGGCCCAAAATGGTTGGCTGTGCATAATTTATGCGCACAATTCGTCGCTGCATTGTGCCAAATGCCTATGCCTTAGTTGCCAACAGCTTTTGTGGCAACAGCTGACGCAGCTCTTCCGATTAATTAAAGCCATTTTATTGACCAGCATTTGCTGTTTTCTTTATTTTTTAATTTTTCCATTTGGTTTTTGTTATAACTCTGAGATTTTGCCACTTACTTTTTGCTAGCAAAAATAAAATGCGCCAATTATTTCGTGGTTAGCATTTTTTAACAAGAAAAATATGTATGTAGAATCATTTGATGTTCAATTTATAGTCTATTTTGTCGAAAAATGATATTAGAGAGTCGAGCTAAAGGTTATCAGAAAGAGAGAGAGAGAGAGAGAGGATTCCATATGTATCCGATTTGATTTGCGTATAATTAACAAGAAACAAGATTCTTGTTCTAATATTTTTTAATTTAAAAAAATTAATTTTTTCAAGATAGTTGATTTTATTTGATTAATTTGCAATTTTTTTTAAGCTAGGTAAGACTTCAAATCTGCATTTAAAAAAAAAGCTGAAAAAAATTAAAAGTCTCAAAAAAATAAACATATAGTCTAATCGCTTGTATTACGATTAGACTTTATATTAATTTTTTTAGATTTTTAATGCGGACGGGCGGATTTATGAAGATAACGCATATTGCATAGCTGTTATCTGCATCTTGAGATAATAGCCTTAATTTTAAAAAGAAACTTGAGAATAATAGCTTAGAATGCTCAATATTGTTAAGTTGTAGTGAATCCCAGAGCAGATAACGACTAACAAGAAATATGATGGAAAAAACAGCAATTATTTTTGTTCCATTAATTCGCTGCTGATAGCCCAATACAACCTTTAAAATGCTTCAAAATTGTGCTTGCCTCACTTCTGATCTGACAATCAGATTCAGTATATATTAATCTCAAGTAGCCGACGGACGAAACTTTTAAGAATCTTTAAATCTACAAGTGTGTCTAGTTTGAAGAAAAAAGATGCAAAAGTCTCTCAGAGTGTTATTCGTTATTCTGCCAATATTCTTATAATCAAATGACAATAATATTCCGGAAATAAAATATGAAGATCGCAAGTTGGATGGAAAAAGCGATCAGACAAACAAAATTCAATCAAATACCCAAAACAAAAATGTGATGACTCATCTTAAAGAACAATCTCAACTTCTCCAACTTAAAGTAAACGAATTGACAAAGGATATTAATAACCTATTAAAAATTCAAAATGATCTCTTGATTTCGAATAACAATCTTCAGATTGTAGAGTATTTACAATTGTTATTTCACTAGTAAACTTATCTTTTAATTCAAGATGAATCCAAAAAGCTTGTTAGAATTGAAGACTTTACTGCGAGTGATAAAAATACTCAGTATCTGTTGAGTAAGTTCCGACTGTAACTCAATTCCTTGGAAAAGAAACTTTAATATTATAAACTTTATTAGACACATGGAAATCTATCGAGAAACATTATCAAAACATAATCGACGATAAATACAAATCATCCCAGGCATGTGAGCAAGATCGAAAATTGATAAACGAACAACTTTGTGAGTAGCAAAGCCAATCAAATATAATGTTAGCTTACTAATTTACTTTCTATTGACTCGTTTAGACAAATGCCAACTTGAGAACGCGGACTACAAAAAGGAAATCGACAGAGTTACAGAGGTCGAATTAACCGAATACAAAAAACAAATTGACAATAACGCCATTGAAATAAAAAATCTTCAATCGGATAATTTAAATGCTGCCCTAAAACTTAAAATATATGATTATCATATAATGGACTTGGAGTCTAATATTTCATCATACAAAAGTTCCATCGTAAGAAAAATACGAAGATATCAAATCTAGAATTATCTATCAAACAATGTAAGTGGAAAGGGGAGAATGTTGCAGCATAATATTAAAATACTTTCCATTGATCCAGATGAACTTCAGGCAAGCGAATCAAAGGCTTTGAACATTTCCTTAAGTCAACGCCAAGCGAACTTTTCAATTTGCAATACACAGTTGACAAATACTCAACAGGAAAAGACAGAGTTAAGTTCTCAACTTCAGGACAAGGATAAGAAAATTAAAGAGAAAGAAGATGAGCTAGGTAACTAATTCAAAAACAAAGTAAACCAATCCGAATATAACATACTATTTTTTACAGATAAATGCCAATTAGATAATTATAAATCTGAGATGTTAAAAGAAACTATTACAAATCTGCAAAAAGACTTTGGTAAGATTTAGTGTTTTATTATATCCAATATGCAAGTCTTATCTTCTCTCTTTTAGATTTATGCAATTCCGATTTAAAAGAAATTAAAATTAAATCCGCTCAGAAGGATGTCAGTATTGAATCTTCTAGAAAGAATGCTGAAGATACACAGAAACTGTTAAGTAAGTTAAGATTGTAATGTAATTATTTGGCAAACTAATCTTATTTATTTCAACCCTTTTAGATCAATGTCAGTCTGAGAACACGGACTGCAAAGTAAAAATCGACGATATGCAAAAAGCATCACAGAAAGCTCTTCAAGTTGCAAAGGCCGAAATTACCGAATACAAAAAACAAATTGACAATAACGCCATTGAAATAAAAAATCTACAATCGGATAGTTTAAATACTGCCCAGAAGCTCAAGGAATATG
The DNA here is from genome assembly GCA_037043405.1 of Drosophila subquinaria. NCBI lineage: Eukaryota > Metazoa > Arthropoda > Insecta > Diptera > Drosophilidae > Drosophila > Drosophila subquinaria. Next base: position 72,076 of record JBAMBL010001809.1, read on the forward strand.
ATTATCAAATAAAGGGTTTAGAATCTAATATTTCATCATACGAAAGTTCCATCGATAAGAAAAATGCAGAGATATCAAATCTAGAATTGTCTTTCAAACAATGTAAGTGAAAAAGGGACAATGTTGCAGCATAATATTTAAATACTTTCCATTAATCCAGATGAACTTCAGGCAAGCGAATCAAGGCCAATCCGAATATAACATACTATTTTTTACAGATAAATTAGATAATTATAAATCTGAGATGTTAAAAGAAACTATTACAAATCTGCAAAAAGACTTTGGTAAGATTTAGTGTTTTAATATATCCAATATGCAAGTCTAATCTTCTCTCTTTTAGATTTATGTAATTCCAATTTAAACAAAATTAAAATTAAATCCGCTGAGAAGGATGTGAATATTAAGTCTTTCAGAAAGAATGAGGAAGATACCCGGAAACTGTTAAGTAAGTTAAGATTGTAATGTAAATATTTGGCAAACTAATCTTCATTATTTTAACCTGTTAAGATCAATGTCTGTTTAAGAACATGGTTTGCAAAAAGAAAATCGTGGAAAAAGACAAACCATCACAGAAGGATGACAACGAGAGGAAATTAGTCGAAGGAAGTCTATGTATGTAACACTTAAAAGTTAATCAAAGAAAATTATATACTACATTTAATTGTATTGTAGCTGACTGTAAAAAAAACCTGAACGAAGTGAATAAGCAGATTAGAGCCAAGGATCAAGAAATATTCGACGCAAAATCGAATCTGTCAATATGCAATTCAGTGAGCAGATTCATTTCTGCGAAACAAAGTCATATCAGCATAGAATTAAAAGAATGCGAAAGATTAAACAAAATTTTGGAAGAAAGACAACAGAGTACAAAACCAACGACTCCCCCCCAAAGTCTGCCAAATGCTTGCTTATCCTCAACAGTAGGTCTTCAAGAGATACAACTTGAGAATGGTGATCCTTTCCAAAACATAAACCTTTTCACAAGAAACACGACAAAAAATTTTAGATTTCTCTAGCCCAAATTAAATTAAAATAACCTTATATATTATAGATTAAAATTCAAGAATTTGTACAGAATATCGTTGGTATAAAATAAACTGAAAGGTGTGAGATTAAAAGTTGTTCTGCACAAGAAATCGATCGGGCATAATCGGCCTGGATTTGAATGTTATTGTTTTAACATATCAAACATTAAATACTTTTAAATATGTAATTCTGTGATGGTATATAAAAATGTTCACGAATAAATAGACAATTTTCTTTTCATATCTTAGGCTAATGTTTAATACTATTGATGGAATAGGGGGATAGATCAGGGCCTGCAATAAATGCACGGCTCAATCACTCAAATGTTCATTTTAAGCCTGGATAATTCGCAAAATGTCAATTATTTAAAATATTATATTTCTATATAGACAGAATTATCAAGTATATTTGAGTGAGCTTACCGAATCTGTAAACATCCAGATGATTTCAAACAAAGTGTGAATTCCAAAGATCCAAAAAATATTATCAGGCCTGTTCCGGTTTTCACTTTCGGTAAGATTTTGCGGAAGTGAATATCTTTAACCTGCTCTAATATCATTTCGGCGAAGCTCTACGGATTTATTTCACTTTGAGGTGATGAGTTTTCCTCCGATAAAGTGAAAAACGAGCATTTTTAAATACTTAGCCTTAATGGAAAGTGAATAAATGGATGTCACTAAATGCTATAAAATAAAAAGTGAAAACCGGAACAGGCCTGAATATAAATCTTTAATCCAACTCTTTCATATACTTAACTTGTCGTGTCCGGGGAATATCGAATCCACAATCAAAAAGGTCTGTCAAAATGCAGAACGTGCCGCGTCTATGCTGAAGTTTGTCGCTGCCCCAGTCGTCTTGTGGCACGGTTGCCAACTGCTTAATCAATTAGGCAACTTTGTAACAACATGCAGCAAGTTGCAAGCTCAAGCTGTAGATGGCAACCAAACTCTATTCCGAATATCCGAACACGACTCGCACTGAAGAACGTGGCATTTGGCTAAGCAAGGGAGGAAAAACGTCAGCTTTTCCTGGAGACGCCACTAAATTGACAGCTGCAGCATGCACCTTTCGCTGGTCTCTCAGTCGAGGCAGTTGTGCCTCATGCCACTTGTGGCACCCCCACCCCCACTGCATTGCAACAGCCTGGCAAAGGAACTTTCCGAAAGTATTTTAAATTGCACGTCGCGAAAGTCGAAAATAGTTTAATTAAAATGCATGTGAAGCATTTTCTTTTCAACATTTTCTCCCGTTATGCATAATCAAATTAACGTGATCTCTCAACAGGCAGCAAGTTCCTAAAACTTGAGAAGAGTGTTCCTAATTGCGGTATCATGGCATATAAATAGAACAGTCTATTTAAAATACCAATATAGATATAAAACAAATCTAGCTTATACTAAACACAGATGAAAGAAAAAACTAAAAAAAATTTAGAATGATAATATAAAGTTAAATTGGATAGTTCTGGAGAAAAAATACAAGGGGGAAGAAATTAAATTGTGGCAACAATAAACGAATAAATAAATAATTAATTTAGACTTTTTTTTTTAAGAATAGACATGGAATAGAAAGTTTGAAAAACTATTCAAAATGAAAAAATACTCTTTATATAAAAACAAGATAACATTGAATAAATTATTGCAATGGTTTGTGTTAAATGCAGAAAGAGAAGAGAACACCTTAAAAAAGTGTAGACAAGATAGCCACAAAATAGGAACTCAGTCGTCCTAACTTTGACAATTGAACTGAAAATAATTTTTAAAATTATCTTTAGGTTTTGAAATGAATGTTGTAGGCAGATGATTTTAACTAAAAATGACACCGGTCAATGGCATACATAAAGTTACACACTGTATCTTTGACAATGATGGCACACTGATGGGTAAGGCATTTCCAAGTCTATAGATAGCTCATTTCATGATCTTCGGCATCTTTAAGATACGGAAAAGCAGTACGAGCAGGCAGTAGGAAATATCCTTCGACCTTATGGAGAGAAGTACACCTTTGAGCTGAAAATGCGCTGCATGGGATTACCAGGGAATCTGTCCTCGAGACTGTTGGTTAGGGAGCTGAAGTTGCCCGTTGAAGAGGAGAAATTTGAGCAAATGTTTAATGCCGAGGTGCATCGACTGATGGGAAATGTGTCTCTATTGCCCGGCGTGCGGGATCTATTGCTCCATCTCCATCATCACCGAGTGCCCATGGCCATTGCCACCTCGGGAACTCGCAAAGTGTTTTGCCATAAGGCGGGACCACATGGCGACTTGTTACCCGCCATCCATCACATTGTCTGCGGCGATGATCCCGCTCTCAAACGCGGAAAGCCCGCTCCAGACATTTTCCTGCTAGCTGCATCCCGTTTCAAGCCAAAGCCACCTCCGGATTGCTGTCTGGTCTTTGAGGACTCGCCCATTGGATTGCATGCTGGCCTCGCAGCGGGCATGCAAGTGGTCATGACACCCGATCTACGAGTGCCGGAAGAGAAGACCAAGGGCGCCACGCTCATCCTGCGCTCCATGGAGCAGTTTCAGCCGGAGCTCTTTGGACTGCCTCCCTTTGACAACTGTGCCAAATTCACTTTTGGTTAATTGACAACGATTTCGACAAAAGTAAAAGATATACAAATTTTTGAATTTAGTATTTTCATATAATTACAAGTTGATTAATTATGGTTTGAAGAGACAGAAAAGTGTATAGAGAAATAGGCTTTACTTTTAATAAAAATCGGATAATAAACGCCATCTAGCGCTCGTAACTTGTCTTCCCCAGAGTAACAGCGATTTATAATTTTTTTATTATTACATATTTTATTGAAATATATACAGAAAATTTTAATAAATTTAGTTGACTAACCAAAGGAAAATTTAGGACTATAGTCGATATAGGGCAGACCAAAGAGCTCCGGCTGAAAGTCCGCCATGGAGCGCAGGACGAGTGTAGCCCCCTTGGTCTCCTCCTTGGGTAGAAGGGGATCGGGTATCATGACGACCTGCATACCCGCCGCTAAGCCCGCTTGAAGGCCAGCGGGAGAGTCCTCGAAGACTAGACAACAGTGGGGCGGTGGTTGAGGCTGGAAACGAGACGCGGCCAACAGGAAGATATCTGGAGCGGGTTTCCCCTTCTTCAGTTCCCGGTCACTGCCACAGACAATGTGATGAAAGACGGACATCAATTCACAATGAGGACGCGCCTTAATACGAAACGAGTCGCGATGCGAGGATGTGGCTATGGCCATGGGAACATGTTGATCATGGAGATGTCGCAGCAGATCATCGACTCCTGGCAGCAGCGGCACATTCGTCAGCAGTCGACTGGCCTCCGCCTCAAACTGATCTAGAAGCTCCTTTCGCTCCAGGGGCAGGTCGAAAGTTTCAATCACTAGATCGACCGTAAACTGGGTTGGTCTTCCCATGCAACGCGTTTTGAGTTCGTTGGTGAAGGTGTACCCATAACCAGAGAGCAGATTCTGTATCGCCGTCGTATAGACTTTTTCTGAATCTAGCGAATGATTGTTTTTAGGATTTGATGAAAATTGATCAGTTTTAGTTTATTTCGAGTACTTAACCCATTAGCGTTCCATCGTTGTCAAAGATGACATGCGACACTTTCTGGAAACATTTTGTTTTAGCTTCCGGCATCTTTGGTCCCTGTGCTTATCTCGGCTAGAACATTTTCAAGATTTATTTTATTCAATTGAAAGAATTTTCCGTTCGACTGTTTAAATTTCTCAAAACAACAAAAGTTAGAAAGTTGAGCGTTATCAAAAATGAAAAGGACCCATAACTATTTAAACTGGCATAATTTCCTTATCGGGTTTTCTTGTTTATCCAGTTTTGTAATATCTTTAAAAAAAAAAGATTCATTTTAATTATTAAAACATACACCTCAATTAAGAGTAATATTTTGGCATTGAAATTGAAACGTGCAATTTTAACAATACTATATTTAAACTCCTTGGGCATTGACGATTTTAATAAAGTTATAAAATCTCAGTTATTGTTGCGGCGTCTGTGAATATTTTTTGCAAATTGCTTCAATTTTTCTTTTGTCTCTTTTTTTACATTTATTTCCATTTCAGTTTTTGTTGCCCTTGAGTGTTTCCTGTGGCGTGCGTTCATTAGGCAGAACGGAAGTGGGGCAGAGAGTGGCGAAAAGAGAAAAAAATAAAATGATTATAAAATAAAAAGCAAAGTTAGTGCAACGCAGTCGCAGACGCGAGTCCAAAGAGTTAAAAGGTTTATTCACTTTACTTTTATGAGACAGAGATTGAAGCTAAAACTCCTGAAAGGGAAGCTGAGTCGGGCCGAGAGGGGAGGGAGTTGCAGTCTGGCTGAGACGTTAAGTAATTATAAGTTGGCTAAAGTTGTGGCAAGTTGACGCCGACAGCTGCAGCATACGAGCGACATCTGTGCACTCGGCCAGTCACACACGGCGTATGCGTAATATGCTGAATAATTCAATTGCCAACAATTGGCATTTGGCACAGAGACAGACAGACGGACGGAGAGACAGATAACTGATAGAATGTTGCACTAGAGTTTGATTTATTGTCTGACTTATCCTGCCAATAATGATTAAATTTCAAGGAAATTGAAAATTGCTTATGTTATTTATCTGTTATTTAAACTAATTTTGGGATAGTTCAAAAGAGTTTTCAAGTGTAGAAATTCGTTATAAATTTATTTACTTTAATTGCTGTTAAAACTTTGAAGAGTGAAGAGTAAATTCTATTCTGCATCATCTGCTGGCTCATCTGCTGCTGGTGGCGCCTCCTCCTCTTGGGTGCTGCCCCTGACCTCCTCCTCCTGTGACGATCTGGGGATCGTCTTGTCAGCCGCACTGCCTCGCGGAGTTGGCGGAGGCGACGGCTCGGGAAGGGGCTCCAGGTACGGCATGCCGAAGTCTTCGGGATCGAAGTCGTTGAGCGTCTCGAGCCGTTGGGTGGCCAGCTCGGACCAGCAGCAGGGCAGCTCGGGATCGGGCAGCATGACGACCTGCAAGTGAGCATCTCTGGCCGCCTGGACGCCCTTCGTGGTGCCATCGAAGGCCAGACAACACTCCGCAGGGGGCTTATCAGAGAACAGTTCCATGGCCAGCAAATAGCAATCCGGTTGCGGCTTGGGTTGATTGTAGTCATCGGCACAGAGCACATGGTTGAAGAGCTTGAAGAACTTCTCGTGGCCACGAATCTTTTTGCAGAACATCGATCTCTTGCTGGCCGTAATCAGAGCCAGGCCAATGCAGTTGGCATGCAGATGGCAAACCAGCCGCTCCACGCCCTCCATCAACGGGGGATTGGCAATCAGCTCGCAGGTGTGCTCGTTCAGCTGCACCAGAAACTGCTCCCAGACCACAGGCAGCTCGCACTTGCGGCATATTAGCTCGGCCATCTCGGGTGTCTCCATTGGACCACAGCGCATCAGCACCGCCTCCGGCAGAGTCTTGTTGTAGCTGGCCAGGAGTTCGCGGCAGGCGCGTTGGTAAATGTGACGAGTGTCTGTCAAATGGATACATGTAAAAGATACTTATTTTATTCTTAGATATCTTACCAAAGACGGCACTTTCCAAATCAAAGATGCAGTAGGAGATACACGGCTCACAGCACGGCGCCGGACAACAGCGAAGACACCGCGCCGGAGTTGCGCTAATCGGAGCTTTTCTATCGCACATGGGGATGGGCCGAAAATATATAAATACTTCGCTGTACAAATTTAAAAATACTTTAAATATGACCTAAATTTTGTTATGTAAAAATGACAGCTGCTGCCAAGCCAAACAAACATTTAGTTTGGGCTAGATTAAATAAAATTAATTAATTAAATAATAATTAATGAAAAATTACATTCTCTATTGAACAGAACTAAGTATTAAAATGCAATTAAAAACAATACAAACAAACAATGTTTTTTTTTTTTTTTATAGGTATGATAGAGCCTTCAAATATAACATATTATATAATTTTTGTATTGAATCTTTTTCAGAAGGAGACTAAAAACTTTTTTAAAACATTACAGTTTATTAAAAACATAATAAAACTAAAAGCAAATAAAGCTTTATTTTAATAAAGGATCAAATCCCTAACCGAAACCGTAACCTTTAACCGGTAAAAACCGATTGAAATTTAAAACTGTAGCTGAAACTGTACCGAAAAAAATGTCATTTGAGCGAAACCTTAAAAAAGAATCTCTGTAAACCTAAATAACCGTCTTATAACCGTTTAATTTAGATGGGTTAATTTCGGTTTTTCATGCATCAAAAAAAAAAAAAATTTTATTTTCATTTTTAATTTTAATTTTTATTTTAGTTTTTAATTTTTTTATGTTTAATTAAGAATTTGTATTTGTGATATTTATGATCTAATTTACATAGCACTGAATTAGCGCAAATAAAATAAATTTGTTAAATGAAATATCTAACATCAAACTGAAGAATATGTCAAATAAATGTGTGAATGAAACATTAAGAAAGTAATGCCTTCGTAACCTTTAACCGGTAAAAACCGATTGAAATTTAAAACCGTAACTGAAACCGTAAACGAAAACTAAAATTTTCATTTGACCGCAACCTTAAAACCGAAACTCTGTAAAACGAAATAACCGTTTAGTAACCGTTTCATTTATAAGGGCTAATTTCGGTTTTTCATCATCCAAAAAAAGATAATTTTGATTTTTGCACTTAATTTTCTTATATTAATTTTAATTTTTTTATTTGTGATATTCATGATCGAATTTTCATAGCACTGAATAAGCGCAAATAAAATAAATTTGTTGAATGAAATATAAAATTGTTAAAATGTAACTAAACTACATCAAACTGAAGAATATGTGAACTTAAACATTAAGAAAGTAATGATTTAGTAATGATTGATATTTTGCAAAGAAATTTTTTTTTTTTGTGAACCGAAACAATACCGGTTTTTCAAAACCGAAACATACCAAAACCGGTTGACCGTTACGAAACCTTTATTCAAAAATTTTGCGTAACCGATAACCGAAAACCTAAATGCGAACATAACCGAATCCGTAACTGAAACCGATATTCGTATCGGTTTTAATCCCTGTTAATTATTAATATTATATTATTAATATATATCGATACTCGTTTCGGTTCAATACCTGATTTTAATTGCCAAAAACTCATCCGACTTTTAATAATAAAAATAAAGATTCTGAGAGTTTATTCAAACCAAAGCTATAAACTCTTATAACTTCCGAAATTTTTTTTTTAAACTAAGTTTCGTCTCTTGTGACAACGGCGAGAAGTGTAAGGAAACATTGTCATTGAAATAGCGTTTACAATTTAACATTTGAATGGTTAAAATGTGCTTTCTGCTTAAGCGTTTCAAATCAATGCAGCCGGAAATCCGATTATGACTACAATACTTTGAATGGAATGAGCTCAAATGAATGTGAATTGTGAATGTGAATATGAGTGGTTGTGGCAGCGGCAATGTCAGGATTAACATGTGTCGACGAGGACGTTGAAAAGCTTTCGTAGTCCTTTTCAGCATTCCACTAAATTAATGTTAAATGGCAAGGGTCCAGGGGTGTGAGAGGGTCAAGGGCAGCAGGGGGGAGTGGGGAGGGAAGGCAGGGGGCAACAGCTGCGGGCACAGCATTCAGACGGCGACATCCTTGTTGGCGTGTGTGTGTGTGTGTGTGTCCTGCTATAAAGCATTAATCAAGCATACCTGCTTGACAGAGAGAGCGAGAAAGAGAGAGAGTGAGCGAGAGGGCTAGCTCAGTTGATTGGGGGTGTGAGTGTGGGTGGGGAGGCCTGTGGCTTTGGCCTTTGCTTGCTTGCGGTGGCGACAACGACGCACTCACACACACATACACACACTCACACACATACTAAATTGGCGCTCATTATGATGGGCATGCAGACTCACACACATACTTACATATGTATGTGTTTGTGTTGTTGTGTGTGTGTGCACCCCTGCAATTTTCCGGCTAAATGGCATACATTAATTAACGGGACTTGGCCCTTAGTAGCAGCATTCATTTGGCCAACAGCTCACGAAAAGATTAATGATGCGCTATTAATGTGTAATGACAAATGTTAGTGCACTGCCCTCATCCCCCTCCCCACCCCCTTTCCACCATCTTGTCTCTCCATCTCTCTCTTTTTAACAATATTCCCATCTCTTTTGCCGCAGTTGTGATTTTGTTGTTATTACCTGAACGCACTTTACATTTGGGCAAAATTATTGAAATAAATATTTAATTAAAGTGCGCGCAAAGTGTACCAATAGCAACAACAACAACAGCTACAATAGCAGGCTCTAAATTTTCATAAAAATGCAGAAGCACGTAGCGGCAAACAACACAACAGCAATAACAACAGTAACAACAGCAATAACCAGCGCAACAACAACAGTCAGAGCAACAAAATGTCAACTATATGCAATAAAGTGTGATTACAGTCCAACAAGAAAAAACAGGAATAAACATTTGACTTAATGGAAAAGTCGAATTTGGAATACCCTTAAACTGTTCCAAAATGTACGTATAATTAGCAGTATGCAAATATTCTTAAATTAAACTAATTAAACTCTGAGAGAGAGACTTCTATTTTATACATGCATCATTTAAATATAAGTACACAAAAAGGTACAAATAGAAAAAAAATTATTAAGATATAGAAATAATTACAAATTCAATCGACAGCGATATGAGTATAGTAAAAAGAAAGAAGGAGCTACAAAAAATAATACTCATATGAATTAAGTAAGAAATGCAAGGGTAAATAGAGATAGAATTCAATTTAAATACATATACTACATATGTACATCTAAATAAAGACATGGAATACGTTATTTGTATTTACATATATACAGAGTATATTTGTGTACTTTTACGATTTAGAAGAATTTACTAAAATAAATAAAATAAGATTTATTAAAAAATAAAAATTTTGATATCATTTAAATAATTTATATTTCTTTTACTTTTTATTATTGAATATAATAAAACAGGCCGTGTAATATTATCGTAGCAACCTCACATAAGGGTAAAACAAAGACAAGCAACAACAACTGGGGCAACGTCAAGCATCAAAGTGACAACAACAGACATTAGGAGACACACACACAAACACACACACAAACACGCCCATGAGATGGAGATAACGCCCAGAGTGAAGTGAAAGCGAGATAGATAGATAAAAGTGCAGGCCTGTTTGAGGCAAACAAGTAAATAAATGACAAACTAAAGCCAAATTAAGTAAATAAAATTGTTGACGCTGTCAGGCGCATAAACTGACACTGACACAAAATGCGACATGGGGACATCAGCCAGCGGCTGACTGACTGACAGCACATGTGCACCCGTGTCCTGGCCCGTGTCCTGTCCCTCGTCCTGTCCAACAACGGGCTCTCTGCCAAGTGAACAACACACCCAAAGTGCACCCACAGTTGTCAAATCAAGTGAAACACACTGAGGCGACAGTAAACAACTGACAATATACGACAACAGAGCTCGCTTCTTATATAAATATAATTTATATACTATACACATGATATGCAGATATCGTGGAATACTCAGCAAGAGAAGTATGTATAACATTATTTGTATCTGAATCATAAAATAATCATAAAACTCTCTCTCTTTAAAATTTAAAGTTTAAATATAATCGTTCATAAATTTTATATATCATTGAACCGTCTCTAAACTTAAAAAAGAAATAGATTAAAACACTTATTTCTTTCTTAACATTCTTCACATTCTTCTTTTCTGTGTTCTATATAATATCTAAATAATATCATGATTTTCCAAAATCTGACGATAGTTTATGAATCTCTTTATGAATAAAACATTAAATTTACTATAAGCTTCTTCCATGATTATATGAAATTATTTTATTTTATTTTGATACTACCATATTACATTCATATACATACATACATACAATTTCTAGCCATGCTTTTAGTATTACATAAAACTTGAAAGAATATGACCATGGAAGACATGAACGGACAGTATACCTGTCTTCAAACACTCGTACTTGAACAATTTGTTAGACTCGCAAATTGAAAAAGTGCGATAACCTTTGGGTTTCATCCTAGACAATCACAAGTTGTAAAATAAAACAAAGCCTCTATATTATTTCCACAATGGGCAGACAAACGCTGACATGTGTCAGAACGAAAGGCGCACAATTTATCAAAAGACAACAATAAAACAAACCAAAAAGTAACAAAAATAGAGAAAGACAAATATCAGGGCAATAGGAAACTGAAATACCCTGTATTATATCTTATTAATAATATTTAATACTTAGCAATTGCGGTTTCTCTTTAGAGAAATTAAAAGCGTGAAGATCATTTCATCTTAATAACAACTTATGGCTGCTTTGCTCTATAGTCTGTCATGCCTTTTGAGAATGATTCAATAGAGTATACCAAATAAATCCAAAAACTAACAAGAGAATTGTGGACAATGCTTTAAAGCGAGCAGTGGAAACCAAAGCTGACAAACTAGATCCAAAACCGAGTCGGAGTCCAAGTCAAGACAAGTGCTTTGAAAGGAGACACTGACAATGGTCAGCGACAAGAGACAGAGAAAGAGACAATAATAGAGACAGAGAGATTGAGAGAAAGAGGGCGAAGATATTCCCCAAATTCAAACAAGACAGGCAGACTCTTATGGTTGAGGATACTGAATGAAAAATTGACGCTCCTCCTCCCCAATCTCCACCATGTGGGTTGTCGGACTTGTGGGCTTGTGGTTGACGTGGGGACAAAGGGGAAAGGAGAGGGAACTCCATCGCTTGGGTCCATTCATCACGCCGAAAGCGATGCAAGTTTCCGGCTCAGTTAAGGAAACTGCCAAGAATCATCCCGACTGCCTGCCACAGTCTGTCCTGGCTGTCATGCGATTATTATTGTTTATGTGCGCGATTATCTACTGCATGTTTTATGCCGGGAGTCGTTTTTAAGTATTCTCGTTGATTTGGATATAACGCATCGTGGAAATCAGAAAATTTGTTTAAGAAATGACTTACATTTTGTATTCAGTGTTGATAATGATAATATGTATGTAAAATATCTAATCATTTTAACAATGCAAATGTTGTGGGCTTACTAATGATGGTTTAATAATAATGGTAAATAAACAAATTTAATTATAATGATAATTCTAATGAAAATTGCTAAAGCTAATGCTACAAATTGTAATGCTATTACTAATGTCTAATTAAATGATAATGATAAGCCGAATACTTCGAATATACATTAATTGAAAATATAAATAATGTCAATGCTAATACTAATGCTACAGCTAATGTCAATGCTAATGCTAATGCAAATCAAATGGTGTTGAATTTACAAAATGGTAAAGCTTATTCTACTGCCAATGCTGAGAAAATGGCTGTTAATACAAAAACTAATGTTAAAGCTATTGGCAATGCCAATTCTAATAATAATGATAGGATTCATGTTAATAATGCGGCCAATTTCAATACTAATGCTAATGATTATTTTAGTGGTAAAGCTAATTCTAATTAAGATGCTTTTTAATGATAATACTAATAGTAATGTTAATGCTAATGCTTAGTCAGACTCTGTTTCTATCTCCCTTCTTTTCTCTGCACTGTTTTTATAACTGATTTAATCCATTGTGAATTTTAGCTTGTCACAGGGTATTTGTCCGCAAAGGGTATCTCCTGCTACAGCATATTCGACAAGAGCGTCTTTGTTTATTTTGGTTATATGTTAAATTGCGCAACAAATGAGAATTTTCTCGTTTTTGCTGTTTGCTGCTATTGGTCTTGTTGTTTTCGCTGTTGTTGTTGTTGACTATTTTATTTTGTGCGGTTTTTATTATTGTTTGCTTGGTTGCTGCCCTCCGCCTGTGTCTTGTTTATGTTTCATTAAGTTTTTTGTCATTGTCAGAGTGTGTCGACTGTGTGTTTGTTGTTGCAGTTGCAGCTGCATTCTAGTTGGTTGCCTCACGCTTTGTGCCACTGACTGATAAAACTAGTCGCAGTGTTGACTTTGGCCCTGCTCTTTAACCCCCCACACCACCTTACCCATCACACACACACACACAGTGGCTTTGTTGCGTTTTACAGTTACAAATTAACAACAACAAAAATAATAGCAATAATAGTAATAATAATAAGAATAATAATAGCTGCAAAAAGTTTACATATGAAGATACGTATATTTGTATCTGTGATATTCTGCGTGTGTGCGTGTGTGCGTGTGTGTGTTTGCTGGTTGGTTGGTTGGTTTGTTGACTTTGGCTTTCTAGCTTTTTGCCTGACCAAATGCAACAAAGTAAAATGCAATTACGCTCGTATCTATGGCACTCGCAATTGCTCTCTTTTTTTGTCTCCGCTTTTGTGTGTGTTTATTCAAGTCATGTTGTGTAATTTAATATTGAGGTCATTGGTGTCGACTGTAATTTATAAAAGCTGCCATTTTATTTGACCCCGTAAAAGGATCCGCTCAAAAGAACCAAAAAGTTTCGTTTAATTCCTTTGTGGGCCAAGAAAATTGTTTGACTTTTCCATACAAAATTTGATTTTCGACAGCAAACAAAATAATTCTGTAGATATAAATAAACCAATTTAACTATTTAAATTAGAATTTTTGTCCCACCTAATCAGTTTATAATTAAATTGATTCACAAGTTGGATTAAGCATTTGACAATAAATAAATTTTGATTGAAAGTTCTCTTAATAAATAATTTGTTTGTCAGAAAATTTTAAACTTTTTAACTATTGAACATATTATTGAACATTGAACATAAATTATTGATCATAAATTAAAAAATTTGTCTTTAGGCGAATGAAATGTACCAGCAATCAAGCACAGTAAATTAATCCAATAAAATTTTAACAATTTGTCTTATAAAATCCGAAAAGCTTTTTTGATTTATTTAGTTTATAATTTAATTTATTACTAATATATTTAATAAATGATTACTATGCCTTGACAATAAAAAATACCCTGTGTCAGAATGACATTGAAGAAATAGTTTAATTTTTAGGTCCATAAAGACTTACAAAGTATGTATTAAATTGTCATAAATATGAATATAAAAAATTGTCATGCCAGTAAGGTGAATAAATCATTTTTAAATGCTATCAATAATATTAAATATTATAAAAATTTCCAGCAATTTTTTTGAACACTGCTAAAGTTTTTCAAATATTTTAGGAATAAAATGAACGAGACTCTTGGCACTCGCTAGTAACTTCCCACTCGTCGGAGTTCAAGTTTGGCGAGTGCGCAGACTCAACAAAAGTCGCTCCATTCAGCTCAAGTAAATCAAAGAGGCAACTTCAAGTGGCCCAAACAGCTGGTGGACAAAGTCACCACGGAACTGAGTGGACTGACAAGTTGCTTAGTTGGGGGTCAAAAGCGGAACAGAATTGAACGGATGAGACGTGGGAAGTTACAAAAGGAAGGGCAAGGAAAGAGGGAGACTCAACAAATGACGAATTCACCTGGCTTGCAACTGAAGTGTGTGTGCCCTTTGTTATTTTTAATGTTAGAACATAAAAAATTACCATAAATTGACAAACGTAAAAATATTAATAAAGAGCCGTACGTACGTATGTATGTACATAAACCTGATTGCGATTGCGAGTCCTGTGCGTGTGCGGCACTTAAATTTTTATTATCGCAAAGGATTTTGTTAAGCATGGGGCCATTTGGACTGTATTTAAACGCAACATGAAATATGCATGAGAATCTGTCTGTGCCGGGATCAGAGCCTGGACAGCAGTCAGCCAATTGAATTCATCGCTGCAGCTGTGTCAGTTCAGCCGAGGCAACAACAATGCAAGACCAGGCAAGGCCAAAAGTCGTTCAACTGTAAAAGCGGCTCAAAGGACGACATTCTCAACAGTTTATCCATCTGTTTGGCCGACAGGCAAACGTTTTCATCATATTTGAAAACAAAAGCAAAAATAAAAATAAAAATGAAATAAATACATATTTCCAGTGGAGCAACTTTATTAATAGTATTGTCATTCGCTCTACGGCCTCGGCTACGTGCGCTGGCATAATTATGGCTCGTCCCCAATCCTGGCGATATCCTTTGGGCCAAAGGTCCTGCTGTCCGAAAATTGCCAATCGCCGAGATAATAAAAGCACATAAATGTGAACCGTGTACAATATTTTAATTAACTTAATTAAGCCATTCTTATTTGCCACTGTCAGGTGTAAACTCACAGACTCAGACCACACACACACACAATACACACACACAGACAATGCACACACACAGACAGACAATATACACAGACTGCCATCATCAGATGGCAGAGGGCATTGTTTACCTTATGATGCAGCTCGATACAAAAAGATTAACTCAAAGGACTTGATCGATGTGCGGTGCCAGATGCTGTAAAAAATAAGTAGCCACATTATACTGGAGAATGCCCGACTATAACATGCCCTGTAAAATACCAAGAACATTTCTTTAGATAGCTTAAATATCTATCTATTTTATTTAATTTTTCAATTCATTGCAGTTTACATTCGAAAGCTAGCGGTAGGGTATCTCTTAGTTCAGCACTTATTGAAAAGTATAATTTATAGTTGCGGCAAATTCCGTACTCAGCTTAAATACATACTGAACGCACAATTAATCTCACATAAAATATTCAAGACCTTGGAGTCGCTTTCAACAATTTAAAAAAATTTTTTCACTCGTTCTTTTCATTGATTCTTTTTTTATATTTATTTAAGTCTCTTTTATTTATTATAACTTAGTCGTTCATATGGAATAACAATATATCAATATGGCGCGTAGAAGTAAATATACGGTTGTTCTCATTATTTTGTAAATCGTAGCCCAAGTTTTTACCCACTATGCAATGCCAGGACTGTGAGCTGTACTTCTTTCTAAACTCTCTCCTGATGTATTTTGCCAGCTCACTGAAGTTTATGCGTATATTCTCTGGCGCATTTCTAGTAATATTTTTTGCATAATTAATCATATCCATCTTATTGTCTGATAACAACTCCTCGTTGTTATTGACTGTGTTCTCTACCATGTTGCCATGACGTAAATTTAATAATTGAGCTTGGTTGTTCCTTATTGTGTCCTTAGTTTCCTTTATACGTCTCTCCAGCTCTTCGGAATCTTGTAGGAGTTCCTGTTTTTCAAGTTCTGTCAGTTTAGTAGACTCTGCCAATATGATACTGCCAAATACCAAGAGTATTAAATTGATTTTTAACATTTTAAGACTACAGTAGATCTGACGCGTTGTGTCAACGAAGCGAAACTAAATGGTGCAGAATTCCTCTGAGTTCTCATCGACCTTATCGCGGGACATTTATGTATATTTGCCACTGGCCTTATCAGCTCTTTTCTTTTGTGGTGCTTTGCGGATTGTATATTTACATATATTACAAATACACTCGAGCTTATAAAATATATTATTTTTAAACATGTTGCTTGTAGGTCGAAAACTTTATATAGTACAACTATGTATTTTTCTTATCTGAGTTTAATTTAATGAGAAAGTCCCGAGTAGTGAGTCATTTATGTTTTGTGTGTGTTCGAAACCAGAGCATCTGAGCTTGAAATATATACTTTACTTAGGTAAAAGCATAGTTTTCATTAAGAGTATTATTCGAATGCTCTGTACGTCCAAGTATAGCACAATTCGTAATTGATTTATGATGATACAATTCATGATTTAGAAGTAAGACCGTGTTATTGTTCAATAAAAATTTTCTGTTATTACTCATACATTTAATTAGGAATATTAAATTCTATTGTACTCTATGCTAGCTATATTAAATCTAAGTTAACATTATCTTCAACATTTTAATGGAAATCTATTTGAAATTGAAGAACCTCATGTTTCTTAGCTTCAGCATCGATGTGGCCGACTCCATTGCGGTATTTCATGAAAACAACAGATTTCTGATTGGTATAGTTGATTTAATTCATATCGAAATGTGTGTAGTTTGTTCTATTAGCTAATGAGTTTTGCATTTTGTGGTAATTCTATAGTAATACAGAATATTGGATATTAAACTGTGGTTCCAATGTCTGTGTATTTAAGTGTGTTCTGCCAATCCAAAGTGGCAGATGACATGGAATATATGTATCAACAAGGTGCCATTTCAAATCAGAGTGTAAGTATGAACCGAATGTGTGTGTGGTTGTGTGTGAATGGTGTGCGGATTTACAGGAAATATAATGCTGGTTTTGTGTCTCAACTCAAAAGGTGGCATGAAAATGCAACTTAACCGCTCTTGAAGAGCAAAATGGCCACTTGTCCCAAATAGAAGTAGATGAAATGGCGAGTCTCGTGTGTCACGTATGAGCCGAAGTTGCGACCGACAATGCAATGCCAGGTGGGATTGTATTTCTTGTCGAACTCCTTTTTGATGTAGGCGGCAATGTCCTTCTCGATGTTGTACTTCTCCAGCGCCTGTGTAGCACAATCGACCGCATCCTGCTGCATCTCCTCGCTCATATCCGCATTTTTGATAACTGCCTTGCGATCCGACATCTTGCCTCTGAACTCTTAGTAATCTGTTAACAATGTTCTGGCTACGGAGAGGTTCAATTAATTAATTATCTGACAGCTGATTAAGGCGCTTACATTATTGGACTCTCGTCTGGAATTCCGGGTTAATTTTGTCGTTACGAAATATCGAGTTTCTAAATGTATTCTGGTGTTGGGTTAAATTTGACTGTTGAATCAGTCTAACTGCGATCAAACAAATCCAAAAAAATATACTCCAGGCTTACCAAAATTATCAAATTTTGTCACAAATTGACGACGTGCAAGCACACTGAAAAGCTGCCCCAGGGTTGCACTTAAACAGCATTAATCATGTGGTCACACTGGCGAAACTAGGGGTGTGCATTTTCAGGCATTTTTAAGGCATATGTTCTGGTGAAAATTGCAATCGATTTGTCGATAAATAAATTCTAAATTCTAATAAATTCTATTGTTATGTAAGATTACTGGGATATTTAGAAATTTTGATTATAAGACACAGTCATGTTCAATGTTATTCAACTCAAATTTATAATCGCAATGATTATCAGATTTATTTTATTCCCGTCTTAATGCTATCGATTTTATGTATCGATATTAAGCTCGATCCACTTAGTATGACCGTATCCTGATAATATCAAGTTCTTAGCATAAAACGAACAATACTTAAAACCAAAGTAAATGGAATTATGGAAAACTTTGAATTACTGGATGATGGCGATTACATTAGGGACCGGAATCTTATTGGGGCTCAAAGCGTATAAAATTAGCACGCCATATGAAAATCGCATGACAAATTGCACGCCGGAATTTGCACTTACGGGTGAAATTCATTCATGAGTTTACCTTGCTCTCGGACTGTGTGTGTGTGTTTTCGGCCGGACACATTTATCACATCAGGAATGCAAATGGAAACGTTGTTAAGTTCGATTAGACATGCAAATGCCGTAAACGAGCGGAGCGGAGTTGAACTGAGCTGCACGTCCGTGCACGTAAAGGAAATTGAATTTTAATAATAGCATTGTGCAACTCTCTAATCAAGTAATGCAACTAATTTGTGTCCCTTTTTTTTTTTTTATTATTTTTGTTTAGACGGACACGAACCGAGCCCCTTTTCAATTCAAACGACAACATTGCGAACAAATTTTGCCTGTTTTTTAATGAATCGCTAATTTACGGAACACACGCAACATTCAACCCAGCCTATTGTCAGGTTTGTATATGTACAAATATACATACGATGTAACAATACAATTAATATAATATGTATATATGTACATATGTATAGCATGTTTGTATGGTTAATGTATAAATTGGCCTTGTACCATTTGATTTACAGTTGTAGCCACTTTTTGTATGAAATGGAGGAAAAATGGGTTAAAATAGTCGTTTTAAGCAATTTTCAAAAAATCATTAAAAAA
This sequence comes from Drosophila subquinaria, assembly GCA_037043405.1. Lineage (NCBI taxonomy): Eukaryota > Metazoa > Arthropoda > Insecta > Diptera > Drosophilidae > Drosophila > Drosophila subquinaria. Next base: position 91,006 of record JBAMBL010001809.1, read on the forward strand.
AATACTAGCGAAAGATTTTTGAAAATTTTTTTTTGCAGTCACTTTTAGAATGGTTCGAAAAAATTTTCCAAATTTAAATAAATTTTACTTCGGTATTTTTTATAATATCATATGATTCTAATATTAATTATAATAAATTTATCTAATAAACTAATTTCACTTTGGTATTTTTTATAATATCAAATGATTCTTATATTTGTCAAATATTATTATTTCTCATTGGAACTTTAGCTATTACATTTGGTATATGGTTTCCCACTTATAGATACATACATACATATATGATAATGTATAAATGATGTAAATTGTTCTTCTATTAAAATTTGCTTGGCATATGTACAAACGAGGCCACTCTTAGTGTATTTTCCAGATTTGGCACCAACTGATATTTAAATATATTCACTTGATGTGGCTCTTTTTTCTTTTTCTATAGCTTCTTGTTGCTTTCACGCTCTTGAAGAGCAAAATGGCCACTTGTCCCAAATAGAAGTAGATGAAATGGCGAGTCTCGTGTGTCACGTATGAGCCGAAGTTGCGACCGACAATGCAATGCCAAGGGCGATTGTATTTCTTGTCAAACTCCTTTTTAATGTAGGCGGCAATGTCCTTTTCGACTTTATACTTCTCCAACGCCTGTGTAGCACAATCGACCGCATCCTGCCGCATTTTCTCGCTCATATCCGCATCTTTGATAACTGCCTTGAGATCCGACATCTTGCCTCTGATCTTTTCATAATAATCTGGCTACAGGGAATTTCAATTAATTAATTATTTGACAGCTGATTAAGGGTGCAATTACACTAGTTGACAAGCTTGTCAATTGCACGTCAGTAGGCTGTGCTTTTTACCAAGTCAACACACTTTTGCTTAGAGTTGACTGAGATGAAATTGACCAGCTTGTCAACTAGTGTAAATGCACCCTGAAGCGCTTACATTATTTGACTTTCGTCTGGTATTACGGGTTAATTTTGTCGTTACGAAATATCGAGTTTCTAAAAGTATTCTGGTGTTTGTATAAATTTGACAACCAAGGCGACTTTTAGCGTATTTTCCAGATTTGGCACCAAATGATATTTAAATATATTCACTTGATGTGGCTACTGTTTCTACTTCTTCTTTTACAGCTTCTTGTTGTTTTCACGCTCATGGCACAGTTGGCATACTTAAAAGTGTGGGATTGCCAAAAAAAAGAGGCAGATGCATATTGGATGTTGGATGTTTTGGATGTTGCCAAGAGATGCAGAGAATGCAAAATGTTTTGGCACACGAAAAGTTGAAGCTCGGAACAAAAAGTTTTTAATCTGCCGCATGGAAAACTTTAATCGAAATGCTCGAGTGGGAAAACTAAGTCAAACTTTTCAAATTGATATATCAAACATTCGATTCGTATTCCTTTTCCTATTCATTGTTGTACCATGTATATTTCTCTCTCTCTTTTTCTGTCACGGTCTCTTTCTATCTCGCTCCACATGTGTGTCTTATCTTGTGCAAACATTTTGACTGTCACATGCCAATTGCGTGTTGAAATGCATGCAGGAATTTAAGCTGAAAACTTTTCCCACTGACTGTGACAAATGCAAATGTTAAACTTTTGCCTATACACCCACCCAAAGCACATATATATTCAGCTAGAGGTTGGAGCACGTCGTGCTTTCTTTCATGACACGACCGCTGTCTTCAGTATAGAAAGGAATAATTTGTTAAATATAAAATTGAGAACTAAATAGTTGTAACTTATAACTAATAACTTATCATTTCATTAAATTTCATCAATAACATTGTTGCCATTCAAACCATTTTTTCTAGTTTCTTCTGAAAATGAGGTTGTGATCCGCTCACATCTCTACATTCTACAAAAAGTTTTATTTCCCTTGAACTACTAAAAGTTAAAAAAAAGATAACGACTGCATTTGCTAATGGTTTGAAAGGCCAAATAGTCAAGAGAAAGGTTAGAGAGATGAAGAGTGAAAGAGAAGAGGAAGAAAATGTAGAGAGAGTTGACCTTTTGCACTCGACAAAAAACAATACACAGCAAAATTGACTTTTTGAAAGTACTTGACTGTTAATTTTTTTAAATCTAAAAACGTGACTTTTCCATTTTATAAACATTTAGTACAATTTTTACTGGATTTATTGCTGTTATTTTTGTTTTTCAGTTTTTGTCAGTTTTGAGTGCTACTTAAACTAAATTTAGTGGCATAATTTATAGTCCAATTGAGCTTAAATCGAGTAGTTAAAGTAATTATAAACATGTCGGACCCTTTAATGAAGTGGCGGAAATTAAACTAGGCCGTTCTTTCAAAGGAAACAACACAAACTAGTTTTGTTTTGTCGGTAATAATCCAAACTCTAAATTTAGAATACAACTTCCACTTTTATTGGTAAAAACAAAGAACTTAAATTGAATATAGCATGCAACTATATATTGTTAACTCATTGGTAAAAGTTTATATCAAAACTTTGTTTGATTTTCAGCACATACTTTTAATGAAACAAACTGTAAATAGTCTTACACCAGGAAATTCAAATAATTTGACAAAATTTTTAATTAACCAAACGCTTTTATGAATATACATATATATGATATATGTACATACCCTCGATCTACTTACAACCGGAATGGTCGTTGCCATACCGCAGAACACAAATACAACAGGCGAAATTAATTTGCCCAGTGCAAATATGCAAAATTCTGTGTGCGGTGTCATAAATTCAGCCAGAAAGAGAGGGAGAGCAGGTTAGAGTAAGAGAGAAAAAGAGAAACCCGAAAAAGCCAAGCAAATAATACAAATTTTTCGCTGACGAGAGCAAAGTCAAGCGCAGTGCAAATACACACACATAAGCATGTACAGTACACACACATACACACCGAACACACACTCACACACACACATGCACAGTCAATTGCAGTACAAGTTATGAGCCAACTTTGTCTCGAGACTTGACTACCCAATTGCCACAATGAGGTTGCTGTTGTGCGGTGTTTCCAAGAAATTTCACCTGCCATGGCAACCCTAGACAAAAGCTACATCAACAGTCACCCACATAAATACACACACGTACACGAACACTACATATTTGGTGGTATTATGACCGGCTAGCTTACGAGTAGTTGACGTCCATGACTGCCAAATACGAGTACTCGGTACTGCCACTTGCTGTCGTCACTGCCACTGGATGTGTGTGTGTGGCAATGTCAGTGACAACACTGTGAGTGCCACAGCCAGAACTAGAACCAGCGACAGCAACAACAACAGCATCAACTCCAACATCAGATTCTGTTAGTTACCCAGCGGGTGCTGCTGTTGCTCCCGCTGTCACAAACAATCTCATTTTGTTAGCCAAGTATCACAGTAAACATCATTAAAAACAACATTAATTCTGCTTAATTTTATCATAAAAATGCGCGAATACAAGTATAGAAAAATGCATAGCCAGAAAAACATCCACTGAAATCAAACTTAAATTTGACTTATTATAAAAAATTTTTGTTAAAAAATTATAAATTTACTTAGCTTGAAAAGTTTTTCAAAATTTTAAAATTTAAAGAAAAGTGTGTTTTTAGCGTAATTTCATTATAACTCTATCTGATCGGACAGTCGAAGCTAATTTTCCATTCTTCCTGTATATACATATATCGTCACTAGCGTTTACATAACATGTAACATGTTTTAATCTGTTCTTTTTAATACACATTATTTATTTGAAATGCAATAAATTATTACATAGTAATTTATTATAGAATAGAATTTATCAGAACTAATTAAGGAATTTCTGCAGATATCGTGTTACATCAGAATTATTTAAGCAATTGCTTGAACGTTTTTTAATCAACTCACATATGATTCACAATTGAATTAATTAATCGAAAACATTGCTAAATTTTTCAATTTTTTGTTAGTTGTTAATTTTAGAATTTAATAATTCCCCTCAAATGCTTATTTCCATCGAAATGTCTATTGGGTAATGAAACTGCTGCGTGGCCAGTTGCAAGTGTATGAAGTGCATCTACATTTATACATATTAGAGTGCATCGAATTGTATGGGCCCGAAAAAATGAAAAAATGGTAACCCATTTTCGTAATCTGTGGTCAATTCTAAGATGTTTTCACGAAGAAACCATAGTTCTAAAATGAATTCCTGGTCCGCGCTTTTTGAGTTAAAAATTCATTTTTTTTTTTAAATTTATATCTTTGATTGTTTATGGTCCGATTCTGACAAACTTGGTATCAATACTCTTGTTAGGACCAGGACTTTAAAAATTCAACAGAAAAAAGGACGAAATGTCCTTTAAACTTAATTTTCATCCTTGGAACGACGATTTCGCGGTTCGCCTCTATACCAATAAATTAGTCAGAATTAAAGCTATTTTTTGGCAAAAAAAATTTTATTTTCCCTGAAACTGTATTTTTTGTTAACAGAAAATGTAACACATATTTTATTAAAATTGCTTTAAAACTGTATTAAAATAGGTTTTACATTTTCTTTTAATAAAAATTACAGGTTCAAAAAAAAAAATTTTATTTTGTGCCAAAAAATAGCTTTAATTCGGACTAATTTTTTAAGATAGAGACGAATCGCGAAATCGCCGTTCCAAGGATGAAAATGATGTTTAAAGGACATTTCGTCCTTTGGTTCTGTGAAATTTTGAAAGTCCTGGTCCTAACTAGAGTATTGACACCAAGTTTGTCAGGATCGGTCCATAAACACCCGAGATATAAATGTTCAAAAAAGTAAATTTTTCAACTCAAAAAGCGCGGACCAGGAATTCATTTTAGAACTATGGTTTCTTTGTGAAAACATCTTAGAATTGACCACAGATTACGAAAATGGGTTACCATTTTTGGTGAAAAAAATCGATGCACTCTAATACATATATTTTAGTGCGCGTGTGTATGTGTGGGTGTGTGTGTGTGTCAACGGATGGAGATGGGGTTCTGAGCTCATTATGCATAAATTGTCGCTGCCAAAATTTGCAGCGCTAAATTCTGACAAAGTTAATGGCATTATAATGCCAAAAGCGCTGTTGTCAGAGTCTGAGAGCGATAGAGAGAGACAGACAAAGAAAGAGTGAGAGAGAGAGTGAGAGAGTAGTTGCAGTATTAGCCAGGGGCTATCGCTTGGTTACTCCATGAAATGGGCCAACTTTGAGCCTTGAATTGTTACCAAAAATGTTGTCGATTATTTGCTGCCAGGGGCGACAAACGATGGCTGACAAAGGGCCAGGAAAGGAAGGGGCAGATGGTGGCGAGTCCGTTGCAAATGACCCTCGTTAGTTAAGGTCCTAACAACAGGTCGGCTAACTGCTCTGACATTGGACTACATGGGCCACACACACACTCACACACACACATACATCTTTAACTTGTTAACGTGTTGGCAACTTTATCGCGAGCCGTTTGCTTCAGCGCCACACAGAACATGGCTGTGATGCAACAGCCACAACAACAACAGCAACGATTACAACAACAACAACAGCTTGGACTATCGTCTCCGCTGTTATTGTCGTAGTTGTTGTTGTCGCTGCGTTGTGTTCACTTCCTTCACACGCCGCACGCGGTCGCCACCGCAAACTTGTGGCAGCGCCCTGTTCTCACTTCCGGTTTCCGGCTCGCCTGCTTCTAGCTGGTTACTGTTAACTTGTTTTGATTTTTTAATGGCTCGCATGACAGCAACAACATCACCAAAAGGCAGTCAGCAACAGCAGCAGAAGGAACAACAACGCCAGCGACAACATTTATGCCTTTCATAATTTCTTGACTTTAAAGCTGTTAAAAAAAAAATTATTTTACAGTTGCGTGTAAGCCTGTCAGATGAAATAGAATTAAACGATGAAAAAGAAGGCACAAACAAACTAAGCTCTTGTTATTTGTATATATTTCTGTTATTTTATGTGTTTTTATGTTAATAGCCAGAGAGCTGTTAGCTTCCTCTCGCACTGTCAATTTCTGATATCAACTATGTTATTTACATACATAATTTGTACAGCGCCATTGCTTAACAGAATAATGTTAAAAGCAGATCTGCTCTTACATCTGCAGCTTACATCGCAAAGTTAATTACATGTATTTAAAATACATTTCACTTCAATTATGGTCGGACTACTAATTTAAGTTCTTGTTATTTGCATTTATTTCTGTAATTATATTTGATTTTATGTTAATAACCAGAGATCTGTTAGCTTTCCTCTCGTTTTTAATGCACTGTCAATTTGTGATATCAACTATGCTATTTACATACATAATTTGTACAGCACTATTGCATTAACAGAATAATGTGACTAATGTTAACTAACAGATTAACATTTTAAAAGCAGATCTGCTCTGTTAGCTTTTAATTATTACAGTGTGCAGCTTAAATCTTAATGTTAGTTACATATGTATTTTTAAAATAAATTTATTTAAAATTATGGACTACTAATTTAATGGAAGTGATGTGAAAAATTATTTTTCTTTATTTCTTTTTAACCATCTCCAAAGGCAACATTACCTGCAATTTGGTGCTTACTGTCCGCAATTATCAATATTTAAATAAGTTCAAATTTGTTATATTTAGTTGCTCAAATTGTGCATTATTGTATGGCAAACTAAATACTTATAATTATGTAAATTCCTCATTTAAATTGATGCATTCATTTAAGAAGACTTTTTCGTATTTTTTCTCTAATCAAAGACTCTGGCTAATAATCAAGACTTAATTCAAATGAATTAACATCAAAGGGCGCACAATGCATGTTATTGTTGTAGTTGTTGCCATTGTTGTTGTTTGTTAAGTTGTGAAAAATGAAGTTATGGGCTAGTTATGAGCATGAAAGGTTCTTGTTTCAAACACGAATTGCGTGACTTGTGGCAAACAATGGAAGAAGGCAAAGGGAACTGGGAACAATCAAAAGGTGTTTCCTAGACGAAAAGACACTCCACTACAGAGGGCAGCTCCTGTTGAGCTTTTGTCATGCAAATGGCTGAACAAGCGGGGCGGGCTCCAGAGACAACCCATGATACAAAATTAAAAACAAACAGCAGACAAGCAGGCAAGTTAACAGTGCTTACCTTGTCAAACCCCCCTCGCCTCAACGACAAACCACATCCATGTTTCACATGCAACTTGTAGTAAGTAGAAAGAAATAAAGAAAACAACAACAACAAAAAGAAAACAAGTGCCAACAACAGCAACTGGCAACTGGTTGACGTTAAAAGGAAGCACAAGTCAAGTCAGAAAACTTTTGTTTCGTCCTCGTCTTTCTCTTTTTCTTGCTATTCTTTTGTTGCTGCTGTAATTGCTGCTACAATTGCCGGAGTCCTGTCTTGGAGTCCGAGAGGCCTGCAGAGTCGTCGATTTTAATTACGTATGCAATTTATTTATTACCTTACCGGAAATATTGTGCAATTGTGTGTTGCCTACGCCCTGACGATAAACACAATTCAAGGAGAGAAATACAGACAGAGAGAGTGTGTGTAAGAGCAAGATACCGTAGTCTGGATTTAACATGCGGTTATAAAGCTATTTTTCATTTCACAATTGACTCTTGTCATATGGGGCATACGGTGCATGCAACACGAGCACTTTTTCTTGTCTTTAAAATTTTCAATTTTATGAAAAGCTCGTTATAAATTGTCGGCAATTCTCTTAAGGTTTAATTTATTTATCAATTTGTTGACAAAGGCAATGTAAAATTGTATTTAATTAAATTTCTATTTTGCTTAAAGCTTTGATTTATTTGCCCCAGTAATCTTAATTTATTCACAATTCTGCTTTGTGCTTGCTATTCTGTGGCGGTTTAGTCTTTGATTTATTTGTGACTATTTAAACGTGAAATAATTGATAAATACCATCATCAAACGGAAGTTTTTCCTTAACCTCGGATTTGACATTTCTTCTTCAAACAAATCACTTTAATTATAAATTTCCCACATAATAGTTAAAATACATTTACTAAATAATTTAAATAATATTAAGGCAGCCTTCATTTGAGAATTTCGAGAGCATAAGTAAGATCTCCCTATCTTTTTCTGGGCTGTTTCTGTTGTAAATGCATTTAGAACATTTAAACCTTAAACATACGTACATCATTTGTTTATTATAAGCATTATTTACCAGCACTTTTGTTGTGCCATTTGTAAAGTGATTTATTTCAAGCGGAGCAACAATAACAACGCGCAGCAACAACAACAGCGACAACAACAATTTGAATGGCCATTTAGAGGGAAGCTTTGTGCGCATTTTTGTTGCCTACTTTTTGGGGCGCTTACGATTTTGACAAGGCACGAACAAAATTTAAATTTTTAATGCTATTTCGCGTAATTTGGCAGTTCGTTAGGCTTGCTGGAAGACACACACCAATACACACACACACACACACACACACACAAACCACACATACATAGACAGTAGTCAACTCATAAATATGAAAGAAAAAAGAAAACAGCGACAAAAATGCGACGCAAGCGGCGCATTTTGCGGTTTGCCTGTGCTCTATGTGTGTGTGCGTGCGTGTGAGTGTGTGTGTGGCTTTTTGTGCCTGTTATGAGTCACATGACACATCGTTATGTTTTGTTAATGGACTCTCGCAAAGGCTCATAAACGTGCCGACAACAAAAACAACAATGACAACAATAACAACGGCAAAGCCGCAAAGCACATCAAATTATATTTAATTATTTAAATCATGTTAATTTGCATGCATTTAAAAGATGCCAAAGATCTTTCACACGGCGTATGCGCAATTTAATTTCTAGGCTCGACTTTAAAGCCCGTCAAAGTGAATCAACAAATACAGCAAAGATGAGCTTGTTTGCATTTTTGTTGCCTCCTCCCCCTCCCCTTGCCGAAAATGTAACTTTAAACTGGCAGCAGCAGCAACAACAAAAGCAACAACAACTCGAACAACATCAAACACTTTGCTGGCAGCAACAACTGCATGCGTGTGTTTACTTTGCGTTAATGAAGTTGTGCGCCGACTGGCCCAGAGGCTATGTGACAGAAAGAGACAGAACAGAGTCAGAAGGAGAAAAGTAGAGAGAGAGAGAGTGTATAGTCAAAATAGCTGAAGGGAGGGAACGTCCCCCTACGCATGCAGACAGCTTAGCGTCAGGGCCCAAAGGTAAAGGTAATGCCATCGTCATTGCCAGTGCAATATAAGCGCAAATGAAATTGGGAAGTGGAAGTGACTGGGAGGAGACTGAGAAGTGGCAATGGAGGTGAATGTGCGAACGAGACAGACCAACGGACAGACTGACGGAACAGACATCAATGTCAGTGAGTCTTCTATGCAATTAGTGCTTTTGTTGATTAAGTCGCAAATATTCGGTATGTCTGTGGGGGATTTTTTTTGACTTTGAAATGCCTTTTTAGAGCTTTCTTTTTGAGGTGATTAAGTGCGACATTATTATATATCTCGTATATAAACGTACATATATTATTTGAATTGATTGATATGCTTTATGTTTCTGTAGATTTTGAGTTGCGTTTCAGTTATTCCTTTGCAGATTACAAACTTTAGTTTCTATGTTTAAATTATTATGTTTTTACAGAAAAAGAATCTTAAATTAAGTATGTGATATTTTATTCGTAATGTAGCAATTTTCCAAAAATGAAAGAAATGAGAACATTTCATATCTCAGCCACAAATGTGACCTATAAATTGTGTAATCAAAAATACGAGAAACGAGGCAACCAATACTCATGCATACGAAATGCGTTGTTGTCATTTGTGGGCCACTTGAAATATGTCAATCCTTTGTTATTGGATTTGCTCTTGTTGTGGTTGTTTGAGCTGCTGTTGCTGTTGTTGTTGTGGGCCGCTTTTGACAAGCAAGCCAAAGAAAATGGCTGACAGTAACCGTGCATAACAATTTGACAAGCTCCCTTTGCCCACCTCTTCCTTTTTCGCCACCGTTCGATAGCCAAAAATTCAAGCAGTTACTTTTTATTGACAACTTTGGAAATTGTTTTTACCGCAACAAAACGCCCGCACACACACACACACACGCCCATTCTGGCCGCCTTTTGTGGCAATGTTTGGAGTGGTCGTCGCGTTTCCAATCGATTCCATGGCCTAAAGTCGATAAGGTAGACATTTTTGACAACAAGCTCGTGATTTTCATGCAAAAATATGGCAAAACAAAATGTCAGCTCCCACGCCAAAAGGGGAACGTTGGGAAAGGAAGGAGGAGGGGAAAATGGCAAAGAAAACTCTGTTGCTTATCGATTTTAAAATAACATGGCCAAAAGTGTAAGAAAAGGAAACACGAAATTAGCCAGAGCGCCTCGCCCTCTATTCAAAAAATTGTAGCATACTTTTTCGGGCAATTTGAGAGCGAGTGAGAGAAGCCCGAGAGAAGTTGCGGGGCATATTTGCATGGCATGGCTTGGCAGCAGCCAAAAGCTAATGTTTGTAATGCTATGCCAGGAGCAAACATTAGCCAGATAGCTGGCAACTGTGTGCTGGGTGGCTTTGAGTGGGTTGACTGGGTTGACTGGGTTGAGTGGGTTTAGTGGTTGAGAGTGGGTAAAGTGGAGCAGCATCTGGTTTGACTGGTTGGCAGGCGACCAGACCAAACATTTTTAAAAAGGCTTGCATTGACTTTTTGGATTTATGCGTCCACCCAAAAATACTCCCCAAAAAAAACAAAATCCCCCCTCAATGTAATAAGCTGCCAGTCCAAAAGAGGGAGAGTTACTGCAAAAATATATATGTATGTATATGTACGTCTATCGTAACAGCCCCAGAAGTCAAATATGCTGCCAAAGTTATTGATGGCACACGCAGCAAGACAAATTTACTTAAATCTTTTTAATGTTTGCACATTTTTTACACTTTTCGTTGCGTTTTTCCTTTCAGTTTTTCCTCTTTCACTTTCTCGTTGTTGTTTTTTCAATATTCTATAAATATATGTTTGCCATATGCCAGCCAGTGATATGCTAACTTTTACTTTTCATTTTTTCCCAGCTTTTTCCTTTCTATTTTCACCCAGTTAGGCATGTGATTAGTCGCATAGATCATTTTGACAGGGGCATATTTTAGAGGCTGGTGTATGATGTATGACAGAGTTTTATTAAAAACTATAGAAATTGGGAGCCTTTGTTTGCTGATTGAGCGTAATTTTAAACAGCTTAATTGGTTTATTTAGCTAGGCAACTGAAACTCTTTAGCTAATCTTGTTCATATCGTTAATCTTCTTTTATTAAATGCTTTGTCTTGAATGGTGACTGACAATTTATAATGTTAATTTTCGTTCTTTCTTTACTGGGATTAACTGGAAGTTATTTACTCAAATTTAATGAATATCGAATTTATTTAAATTTAAATTTAATGGCGCGAAAATTATCAATTACTTCGTATTCACGAATATGTTTTTTAACAAAATCTCGTCAGCTTATCTTCTTTATCCTGTTTAATAATGTTAACATTCTCGTCTGTTAACAGTTGCAGCATATGTTAATACGATTTAACATTGACTAGGTTCACGAAAAACTGTTGATATTAAAATTCAATA